>PDND01000166.1:0-66121 GCA_002572855.1 [Emmonsia] crescens | reverse complement strand
CGCACCCACAGCGGCAACTGCAATCGCACAGGCGTGACATGCACAGGCCAGCGGCCGCCCGACGGCGTAGAACCCAAATGCCGTGTCAGGTTTCTGCCGGTTCTGCAGGCTGAATAATTGGGCGATGAGGACGCCTTGGAAGGCGAAGGCGAGGGATGTGCGGATGTAGGCTAGGTAGGTTCTTTCGAGGGCTGTATTTTTTAAAAAAAAATTTGGGGAGAGGGGGGTATGTTAGTTATAGATGCATAATGCGGGTAGGGTTTTTATTTGTGGAATGTGTAATATATATATATGTATATATAATATTTTTTGGAGGGTGTGTTTTTTTTTTTGGGGGGGAATGGGTTAGACGGTGTGTTGAGGGGGTATTGGAGGATTTTTGTGTTTTTTCTTTTCCTACGCCAAAAGAAGATAGAATCTGTGAAGAGAGCCAAAGCCTTTGGATAGGTTCAAAAAATAGCAGGGATGGGATGGGATGGGATGGGATGGAGGTTTGTTGCTTTTTATGAATGGCGTGCTTTCGACTAGGGTTGGCTGGCTGATTCTTTGATCTCCAACGCGGCCTATTCTCCAATCGTATGCACTCCAAGACATCCCTTAAGGGAAATTGCAGGCAGATATACCCCGTAAAATCATATATATAATCCCCCTCCTCTCCCCCCCAAAAAAAAAAGATTGTTCTAACCCCCCCCCTTCCAAGGAAAAAAAAGGAAAAGAACTCACCAAAATGATCCCTGTTCTGACTCCGTGGCACCGTCACGGAAACATAACGAAACCAATACCTCTTCAGTCCCGCCAGGATACCCTTGTTATTATTTTCCACGCTGTCACTGGTGCTTGTCGTACGTTGGACAACCAGGCGGACGGAACCTGAAGAGATTGTTGATATCGACGATGACCTGCTGTGGTTGTTGGGATTGCGGTCGTTGTCCTCATCGTCGCTATTATGGTCTGGTGGCGGGAGCGGTGGGAGGTCGACGAGTTCTGTCGCATCTTGATAACTCTGGTCATTATTGCCAATTGCTGTCGTTGACGTCGTCGTCGTCGTTGTTGTGCGGCGTCGGTCGGGGGGTTCCTCTGCGCCCACAACGTTGTCGTTGTCTTTGGTTTTGTCGTTGTTGGACGGGGGCCGGGAACGGGAATGGGAATGGGTAGGTTTCTCCTCCCTTGCCGTTGCTAAGGATGCGGAGGTGGAGGTGGAGTTGGAGGTGGAGTTGTGAGGGCCATGGTTTTGAGGAATATTAATAGTATTATTATTATGGGGAGAAGACTGGAGACTGGCCATGACGGGGACACATTATGTGTTTTCTTCTGAAACCATGTATATATATATGAACAATTGACTGAGACCTGAGAAACTGTTGTGCAGAATTTTTGTCGTTTTCGTAAGATGTCAACCGTTTTTTACCCCCTCTCTTGTCAGCGGGTGTCCAAGTTTGCTTTTTCCTTGCAAGTTGCAATTAATAATAATGTTAGGGATGGCATTGACATGAACCATGACATGACATGACATGACAATGATGATCTTCGCGCCGGAGAAAACGCCGGACCTTAAACGGGTTTTTTTTAAACTTTTTACTTTTATCTTTTCTTTTTTGCCTTCCGCCCGCAAGAAACCATCCATGGTTCTACGGACATCACCCGCCTCCAGCTAACATTATTTTGTTTCGGCCTCTTCTTTCCATGGCCAAAAGAGGAGAACAATTCCCGAATTCCCCTGGCTCTACAAAGTAGCTGCAGCTAATTTACATTAGCCGAATCCTTGGAAGCCACAGTAACTTGCTTACCTGTAAAGCTCTTACATTGAAATGGCTAATGGGATGCCAATAGTTCAGAAATTGCAGTTTTTGGAACCTGCATAGGATGGTCCATTCAAATCCACCTTCTACTCCGTACCGACATTCCCATCGTGTCCTGCTATCGCCCAGGATATCATCTGGCTGTATTTATATATACTAGTATAGATATTTTCTTCGGGTCGCGTGCGCAGAAAATAAGCCATGGGAAGTGCCAAGGCCGGCTGTCGGGAAGCTGCGGTTTGCCGGGTAAATAACTTACCGGTTTGCCGGGGAAAACCGCTCGGGATTGAGATAATTGTTAGAATTGGTCTATTCAGATACATCTACTACCAATTGGATGGCGTGCATCAACTAAACTATGCCTCTTTAATTAATTACAAAAGGAATGGTTTTTTAAACCCGAAGAAGAGAGGTAAATAGGTAGCCGTGCAATCAATGCTTATATACTAGTAGGCAGGGCGGTGGCCGACGGTTGATCAATATTAATCAATATCAATGATTAATCCAACTACGGACCGTACTCGACGTAGTATTGATAGCCCTGATACTGACCTCACAAGTTCTACTCAAATCCCCGCCTGGCAGCAGCCAGGGCTGACATAATGACTACATGGGATGACGAGTAGGGATCCGAACGCATGTTTTGCGCAATCCATGAAAACGTTGTTTTTTTGAGCTATCAAGTCGGCGTCAAGGTTGTGAATTGCGACAACGAAGTCATCCTCAAGGCTAGTAGCAGAGTCCATCTTTCTGAGGGAGCCGGTATGCGACTTGTGAAAGAACACACTGATATCCCTGCTCCGGAGAATATCTTCGCCACATACTTCTGGTGACGAAGGCCGACTGGCGATGAGTGTCATTCCTGGTGTTGAGCTGAGAGATGTTTGGATGATTACAACAAAGAAGCGCGTATGTGTTGAAACTTGGTCTATGGTTGCGAAACTGCGGCGCATTGAAAAGACTTCCGGGCTGTAACATCTCTTCGTCTGTCTTGCTGACGGTTCGCCCTGCACTAAATGACCCCGTAGTGGCTGGAAATTGCTGCGCAGACCCTCCTCACACTCCATTACTTGATGACAACGCTGTGCGTACCCGCATCTACGAATGTTACTACGCCGCGGGTGGTCGAAAGTATGAAAATGAGCTGCCGAGTATGCTTCCCCGCTCTAATACCTCGGTCTTCTCGCATGTAGACATTGGACCACGCAACATCATGTTCGATCCAGAGTCCCTCCAGATAACCGGGATTATTGACTGGGAGAGGGCAGGGTGGTACCCGGATTACTGGGAGTATTCCAATATCATGAGACCCTGTAAGTGGAAAGACTGGTAGAGATGGATGGATCTGATAGCGCCCGAGAAATGGGATCTGAGCGGTATTACGGCGGCAAGGCACGTACTGTTACGTTGTATGTTTCGGGATTCAAAGTCTTCCAAAACGACATCAACTACACGTTCCTTCATGAAGCCCCCGCTCAGTTTCTGTGACAGTGGTAAAACCACGCATGTTAAGCGCCCTCCACTAAACGTCGCGATCTGGCGGTAATCCCGGTTTACCCAATGAATCCATGTAACACCGTTCAGCTTATCATCTGGGTGGGATAATCGTTGGTTCGAAATTCCAGAGGCATTTGGCGGCGTCATTGATTGGCTGGCGATGCGCATTCATTCATTCGCCAATGCCTGTTATTATCTTGGAGTTGGGATGTATTAACTACTATTTTCGGCAGATTGAATCTTATCAATCGATACATTCCTAGGTGTTTTAGAGAATTCTACAGTGCCGCAACGAAAACATGCTGATGGCGAGTTTTGGGGGCAGCTAACAGCCCCCTTATGGCATACCAAGGGCAAGGGTAGCGCCTTGTTCGAGAATGGTGGTGGTTCCAATGATGAATATACTGCTGTGCTGCCGCCTAATACGCCTAACATTGTTTTCTAACATTGTTTAATCCCCCAGCAATCCTCACACGTAAAATCGGCACAGAAAGTGGAAGCCATGCACGTCGCCAGGCAAGACTGATAGCGGCACCACCTTCCTGCTATTAGGCGCCGTTCGTCACCTACAAGCAACTGCTCAAGGCCACCATTGGACCCTTTTTTTTTGCAGAAGAAGGCTCACCGGGAACAGAGTACCAAGTCAAGGGTGACCCATGCACACATGGTCTTCTCACATCAACCAGACACCAACATTCTCAGCGCCGACGACTTCCGCGACATTCACCAAATTGCGGAGCTTGATGATGATGAGTAGAAAGCCCAACGCGTTGCGTATTGGGCAAGGTAGGAACCGCCCCCAACTGCTCCAACGTAGGTTGAATGAAGTCCAGGAGACGTGCCAAGGCTTGTATTTTGTCGTTTTTATCTTTTTTAGAGAGCGAGCCTAGATTCCCCAGATAGTAAGGTTGGATAGATATTTAAATATCAGTCGGTCAATTTGATGTAGAAGCAGCATTTTAAACTCTTGGGTGGTAACCGCTATGTCATTGCGGCCTTTTGATCACTGCTGTTCAAGTTCATGCCCCTGCGGAACAATTACATGGCCAACTCTGTTAACTATATAGCTATCAGCTTCGACGGGAACGTGTCGAAACCACAAGCATCTTGGTTTCTACACATTCCCTCTCTCGTTTGAGACATGTTAGTTGTTGAAGGAGTTTCCTCCCTTCAAAATCCTTGATAGACTTACAAAAAAGCAGCTAAAACGCCCATGGGCCCACCGGCAGCTCTCGAGGGCTTGAGGAGCAAATTAGGGGTTGAGTCGAAGGCACCAACAGCAAGCTAAAGAGCCGAGTTCCTGGAACCTGAAAGGCCCAAGAAGGCCCAAGCCCGCTTCCCCAAGAGCCGGATCGTAAAATGTAACTGATTGCACGAGTAGTTACGGATGGGGTTGACTGGTAAATGCTAGCTAGGTGGCTAGAAGCTGTGCCGATGCTAAGAGGTATTTAGGTATAACTATACGTCTCGATTAACTGCTTTAATCCACCTGGTTGCAGAAAGAATGCAATAATAGGGCTGGCATTTACTTGTCTTGTTGATATGAAGACCCCCGCAGTCTTCATCAACGCCCGTCACCCGAGTCTTTGGCCTGGCGTTGCTCTTAACGGATCGTGAGCACGCGATCAGGGTCCACCAATCTTATAATTGCAGCCCCATGCTTCTCCAATCCCGCTTGCCCATAAATATTACGAGTGTATCGTTAGATACATGCGCATGCTCTCTGCAGTTCGTCCTTTGGGGGGGGGGGGTCCCAGAAGCATGCGCTCCCCGCTGCTACCTCCGCCATTCCCAAATGCTATGAGCCGCAACTCAGAGGGCGCAATGAAGCCGTTTTTAATGAGATTTACTTCCCCATCCAAATGTAAGCCCAGCAAGCATCTCACCAAGGGTCAATGTATCCAGCGATCCAGTCAATCGATTTATTGTTGCTGATTTGAGTATAAAGACGAGCAACAAAACGAGGAATTTTTGTCCTGCCAATTTTGAAGCCCCTTATCAAGGTCCATATTCCAGCTTATGTAAGCATATTGATCCCCTCAATCCGATATCGGCTGTTCTTTGCTGTCCACGGGTAGAAGGGGGGCTTGAGGTTGCAATACGACATCGACTTCATGCATACGTAAATATAAAGAGATCAGATGTTCTGCACACTTATAGATACCTACTGAGCTATAGTTTTTGTTTAGGTCTGACCTGAACAAGTCGAGCAACCTTGAGACAGCTTTTGAAGTTGGACGCACCAGGTTGAGTTAAAGGAGGCAGATAAAAGATAAAAGAGAGAAACATACCTATCAAAGCCGCCAGGATCCATATTTCTAGAACCCTAGGTCCAAGTATCGCAGTTAACCACAAATAGGGGGTGAGAGCATCATTTGAAGAAACAGTTGCGAGAAGCTAAAGGAAAATGGCACCGACGCAGGAAGTGGTTGGCCAGAAAAAGGATCACTGGTCTGCAGAGGTATGTTTCCTTGATATTCATTTGCTTTTCAAAGGTCAAAAAGGGGGGGAAGTGATATATAGCTCTTCACTTAGGCATATCACACATCGGCCGCTTTCGTACCAAAGCTCACTCAGAAAGTGTTGCAATGTCTTGACCCCCAGCCAACGGATCGGGTGCTAGATGTCGGGTGCGGAGATGGGAAGTTCACTGGCAATTTTATTCCGCATGTGGGATCTGTACTGGGCATCGACGCATCCCCTTCGATGATTAGCTCTGCCAAACAGGATTATGGTAGCCCCAAAGCCGAATTTCGAGTTGTGGATTGTAGATATTTAGACAAGGAGCTGGATATTGTCAATGGGGCATGGGATAAAGTGTATGCATTGTTATCTCTCTTATTTGGTTTAGCCATGGGTGATGTGAAGGTGCTTTAAAACTGACAAGTCAACAGGATTTCTAATGCTGCTCTTCACTGGATCTTGAGGGATGCATCGACAAGAGTGGGTGTGCTGGAAGCAATATATTCCTGCCTGAGACCAAATGGGACCTTTGTGTTCGAAATGGGAGGCCACGGCAACGTCCCTGAAGCCAACACCGCGCTGCTTGCGGCGGTGACGCATCAGGGGGCTACTATCCAGCAAGCGCGTGCCGCCAACCCGTGGTTCTTCCCATCTGAGGCTTGGATGAGAGCGACGTTGGAGAAGATTGGCTTTCATGTTGAGAAGTTGGAAGTCGAATACCGGCCCACTAAGCTTACCACAGACGCAAATGGTGGCATTGCTGGGTGGGTACGGCTGATGGGATCGCAAATGTTGGATATTGTGGATGCGGACCGCCGCGAGGCCGCTGTTGAGGAGGTCTGCCAATTGCTTGAAACGGTCATCACAAGGGAGGAGGATGGTAGCAAATGGTTGGGATACGTTCGTCTTCGAGGCGTTGCCGTGAGGGCGTGATAATGTTTAATTGATATTTGGGTGTTTTATTTTCGCCGTCCAGCTGACTGGGGGTGGGAGAAAACTTATTTTTACACGGAAATTGGGATGAGAAAATTATTCAAGGGAAGCTGTCCTAGCACGCCGAACTTTTAATGGCAGAAGCTGAGGGTGGTTTCACAACGGCAGCTCAGAAAACGAAGCAAAAGAGGATGAGCTGCAAGGACATGATGGGAAAATGGGTCGTGAAGCTAGATAAGTTTCGAGATGAGATATGATAATTTAAATTTTGCAGGTTTCAATGTTTAAGCAAGATTGAATGTAAAGTCAATAACTCAGGTTCATTCAAATATCAGAAACTCAGAAAAATAAACGCAATGACAACTTGTTAAGTCTGAAAACAGCTAGAAAAGTAAATGTTCTCGCATCCCTAGTCCGCCCTCCATTAAAACTTGAGGAAAAAGAGCAGTTCTGAAATGAGATGGAGACAAAAGGTTGACAAAGAAGCCAATAAGGGCCGGATAAAACAAAAATGAAAGAAAACGCCCTATCCAAAGGAGGAAAAAAGTCCACATCACCAAACGGCCCTTTTAAATCCCACAACAAGAGAAAGCAAAGAGATACGAAAAATTGAAACAACCCCAAACCACCCTACCAACTAACAAGCCCATCAGCAAAAGGGGAGACTGAACCCCACTCCAAAAGCCTAAAACCCCTCCATGAAAACGCCGTCGACGAATCGAGGGTTTTCAGTAGAAAGGAGTGGTTTAACGAAGTGGGCAAAGAACCCCCCTCCCACATCAGGAACAAGTAAGCAGACAGTCTGATTCGAAATCGTTCCAGGAAACCATATCTCTCACCGACACCCTTGGAGCGGAAAATATAAGGGATTCGATAACGTGAACCTCTCCCCTCCGGTAGGGATGAATTTTTTCTTTTTCATTTCACGCCAAACTCCTCTCCGCTTCTTTCCTTTTATTGATCTTGCGCTTTTCTCGTGGACCAGCCCACTGCCGGTGAGGGTAGTGGGTGGGTCGTCGGAGAGACTTGTGATCTGCCGACCATGGGGATGGAAGGCTGGCAGACGGATATTTGCTCTGTTCTTGAGCAGCGCGTGTGTTTTTATGTTAGTCCCTTCGGAAGGTAGGTATTGAAGAAACCATCCCACTCGTCCAAGACATGGAAGGGGGGTGTAGAGCAAGGTTAGGAATAGAGCGAATTTTGTTAGCTGCAGAAAACAACAGTCCCGGTGGGAGATGAAAACAAACAGGAGAGATGCGATTATAATACACGTTCGTCTAAAAATACATGAAATGTCATGTTCATACCCTCTAGATAATAAGATGGTAGATCAACTGGTCTATCTATATCGAAGGTTTTAGAACATCTGTTCAAAATATGAGCGGGAAGGAAAATATGACCACCGTAACCAAAATGTAAAATGTAAGGGTCTTTTATAGATATACTTAAGCTGCGCCGGTAGCCGCACCTTGTTCCTCAGAGCCGGCGGAATTAGCTTCTTCGGGGCCCATGGAGAGCTTTCTCACATCCCAGCCATCAAAGTCGGACCCATCTTTCTTCTCGCCTAGGAGACAGAATACCTGTCGCGACCCATTAACGAGGAACTTCTGAGCGGCATTATTCACGTCCTCGGCAGTCACATCAAGAACCTGCTCGCGCCAGCGCTGGTCCATTTCTTGAGTGACACCAGTCATGAAGTAGCGCTGTCCTTCCGCGTCGACGCTCATAGGAGCATCAAGCCCCTGGAAGATACCTAGTTTCGCTTCATCGAGTTCCCGTGTCGTCCAAGATCTGTCTCGAGCGAAGATTCCAGAGTTATTGAATACTTTCAGAGAATTCATGGGGTTGGGGTCGCGGTAGCTTGAAAAGCCGAAGTATCCCTGGATGGGGGCGCTGCTGGCGCCTGCTCCGTATGCACCACCTTTCTCCCGGATTTCTTGATGGAGATAGTTATGGGTCAAGAGTTGTGAGAGGACGCTTAGCGATGCGCTGGATGGATCGGTGAATGTCGTTGTTGGGAGAGCAAGGCCGGAATAGGAGACTTTATATGGGAGATTATAAAGTATTTTCGTGGCAGATGGGTTAAACGTAAATCCTTCGGTTGTGGAAGGGGGGTTGAGGTTACGGGGGAGGCCAGCAAGCCAGCTTTGAAGGGTGGCTTCATTGGCACTGGCGCTTTCTGATTCACAAACCACACGCACACGGAATTTGGAAGATTTCGAAATCGCAAATGATTGTATGAGCTGAAGCTTGCGAATGAGTTCTTGCAACCTTTCGGGCGAGGTTTCTGCATCATGCAGCAACCTAGCAGTGGCCTGGACTTGTGCCAGACCTGAGTGTTGCTCGCTAGCCCAGAACTTTTTAGAGAGGCCTGAAGTCGCAACGTTTATAGCATATCGATGACCTGAGCCCGCAATTGAATCAATAGCACCATTGGTGGATGATCGCAACAGTTCTTGGATCATCCGCGGAGCTACGGGGCTGGTGAAATCAGTCTCAGTTACTAGACTGGATATCATTTCAAGCATGGTCGAGAAGTTCTCGTCGAGCGAATAACCGGAGAATTGGAGGCCTTCAGAGTATCTGTCCAAGGATGTCGGAGAAGATACAATGAAAGAAGAGGACGAAATACCTCCGGACTTGAGTTTAATTAAATCTTCCCACTGCTCCATTGTTCGTCCAGTAGTCCCAAGTCGCATGACGCAGTCATTAAAGAGGGGTAGAAGCAGTCGTAGTTCGTCGGGGAGGTTTTCAAATGCGTTCATAGCCTGGAAGTACGACAGGCCATTTGTTGGGGCTTCTCTCCAAACAACGTCGACATCATCTATTTTGGATTCCCTAACGGTTTTCCACTCCTTCGTTCTTGAAATATCTTTCACGTGGAGAGTGGGCAGGCAGCTCAAATCGGCATGCTGGGCTGCTTCTTGGACTTTCAATAACTCAAGTTCTTCTTTCTTGAGCTGATCAACGGCCTTTTCAAGAGAACCAGCAGCTTCAGTCAACTCAGCCATTTTCGCCTCTTTCCGTGCTACTTCCTTTTCGTCCAACTGTTTATTATAAGTCGGTGATCCAGCCATCGTAAATGTCATGGACTTGTCTGTCATAAGGTATTTTTTCATCAGGTCTTCCAGGTAACCACCTTTTTCATAGCGGCGCTTGAATTCGTTGATCACCTCATTCCAAGCTAGCTCTTCCATTGGATTGGAGCCATTGAACCAAGAGGATATTGTCTTTTCCATGATTCCAATCCCAAAATTTGCTGTCTTGTGTCTTAATGCAAGCTCCAGCTGATGCAGGATGCCTTTCACTTTTCCATCGTTAAATCCTGCAGCCGAAAACTCCTGGAAAACATTTTGCACCTTCTCCTTCACAAGGGCAACGTCTTTTTCGGCAACTCCGTTCACGCCGACTGAAAAGATAGGGACTCTTCCAGAGGTATCCAGACCGGTATTTGGTGTAAATGAGGAGCCAATTTCGCTTTCAACCAGAGCCTTGTACATAGGTGACCCATATCCGTCAAGCAGCAAAGATGCCAGAATTCCCACCGAGAAGGTCTCCACAATGTTAGTGGAGTCACCTGCAAACCAAGATACTGAAGTTTTGAATTGCTTGTCCTCGCTGGTAAATGGATCGATGGGACCTGGAATCGTGACGCTAATGGGGCCATCCTTCAATTCTAATGGAAGTTTGGCCTCCGTATCAGGAGTTGATTCTTCAAAGCCATCCAAGACACTCCCAATTTGTTGTAAATGATCACTTAGCGGCATATCCCCGTACGTGAAAACTTTCGCATTGCTCGGGTGGTAATTCTTTTTTGAAAAGTCGACCAATTGCTTGTGTGTTAGATCTGTTATATACTGTGGATCGCCGCCCGAGTTATTTATGGCGGGAAAGATCTGTTCCTTAAATTTGATATAGTATAAGTAATTGGCATCCGATACCTGCCCTTTCATTTCATTATAAACCACTCCTTTGAAAACAATATCATCTGCGGTGGCGGAGTGATCATTTCCTTCTTTCTGGGCCAAGGATGCGCGAGGATCTTCAGGGCCTAGGCGCCATCCTTCTTGTCGAAAATCTTCCTCTTTCAATAACGGGTGTAATGTGGCATCTAGGTAGACCGATAGCAGGTTCTGGAAGTCTTGTTTATTGGTCGTCGCAAACGGATAAGTGGTATGATCAGATGAAGTGAAGGCATTCATGAAGTTGGATAAAGAACGAGGTAGCATTTTGAAAAAAGGGTCGCGGACAGGGTATCTAGAATAAGACAAAGTAATGAGCACATAAACTCCACGAAACCGGAAGGCTTGAGATTACTTACTTCTCGCTGCCACATAAAGTGGTATGCTCGAGGATATGGGGCACGCCCGTTGCATCAGGAGGATTTGTCTTGAACCCAATGCCAAAGACATTATTCTTGTCATCCCTGGCCACGTGGAGATAGTCTGCTTGTGTTTTATCGTGTTTCAATAGAATTGCAGTCAAATGGAGTTCCGGGACATGCTTCTTCTCCTTGACGGTGAACCCATCAAGTTTTTCGCCAACTGCGGGATAGCTATCTAGCTGTGTGACGGTGGAAGCAAATCTCCGACCCTTGCCAATCAAGTACCCACGATTTGCTGTATTGCGCAGAGAGGAGAACGCTGGAGACCTCGACGAAGAAGCCCCATATTTTAATAGGGCGTTGGTTGACCGAAGCATATTGACGGGCGATAGCTGGCGGCAAAGAGCAATCCTAGAATTCGAATACCAGACAGAATTTTTAGTTCCTAGCACCCACCTAGAACTGATCCATTAAATGAACGTATAGAGGTAATAAATAACAGCTCAATGAGAGCAATGCCGTCCGTCAAAGGATGGTATTCAAGCTGTGAGCCAGCTCCCTTTTGCGGCTCAAGCTGGGATGGGGACACAGTAGATCTATTTCCTGCAAAACGACAGAGAAACCGTAATAATAGCAATGAAATAAACCGAAAGAGTACTCCGTAGATGCTCCCCAAGAAAAGAGGTTTGTAGATGACAGGAAATATAATATATCGAGGGTTGAAGTTGAAGAGTCTGATGTCGCTGATTGAGCTAGTTTGAGGCGGTGTCCCTTTGTCAGCCACAGTTAATGACCCAGCTAGGCTTAGTGCGGTTTTTACAGCTGTGGCTTCTCCCCTCTACATCTCTTGAGCCAGAACTCGAATGTTGAGTCTTTGACTCCCGACTCCATCTCTGCCTCCAAACGGCCTGCACCAACCTACTCGCCGTCCTTGTCTTTACGCCCGGGAATCTCGGAACCAGATATCGAGACCTTTCTCTCTCACATACCGGTGCTGCAGCTTGCTCTCGTCCCATCTATACGTCTCCGTTTCGCGCCTTTGTTCTTCCAGGTAGCGCTTCGTGTTGGCATTGAAAAATTCACTGGGCCTGACTTGGATTCCAAGCACGGGACCTGGCATATTTGCACCCGTCCACCTGTGTTTGGCTAGAGGTCGACAAGCAGTTCTACGGGCGAATACCCTTGAAACTGTGAGGGCGTCATTGGTTGTTTGGGTGGTGGTCTAGCTATGGCAGCTGCCGCTTCGCATGCTCATCCAGGTTACAACAACTCTAGCGCATCTCCCTCCGTTTCCTCGCATACAAACCATTCGAACTTTGTAAATAGGCACCCCGATAGCCCAGTTTCGTCAACTCATTCGGGATCTCCCCACCCGGCAATGGCCCCAACCACTATGGCAAAAAAGGCAAAGGGGAAGAAGCCCGCGGATCCTAGCGAAACGTCGAAACTTTTGGCAGCCAAAATATCCCAACTTGAGCAAGATGCGGCGGGGGAAAAGGACCAAGAGGCTGAAATTGGTATGTTACTCTGGAAGACTGTACTATACCGTGATCCTATCCTTTTTTGGCTGGTCTCTGCGACGCACTTTATGGGGCGACGGGAGGCCTGAAGGAAACTGAGTGAAAGCTTACATATCTGTGTTGCTCTATAGAACGAGAAGTCAAGAAAGCTACTCGTGACCTGAATCAGCTCTTGAACAATATAGAATCGCCCATGACGCGCCTTGAGACTGTCCACAAAAAGTACACCGAGCTTCTTGCCGACATGAAGAAGCTGGATCGAGATTATGCGAGGAGTAAGAAAAGGGCTGATCAACTGCAGAAGGACCAGGATAAGGGGAAGTCTGAACTGAACAAGACTGCTACTATGAAAGACAAGCTTGAAAAGCTGTGTCGGGAGCTGACGAAGGAGAATAAAAAAGTCAAGGTGTGTTAGGAACCTATCCATTTCGGGAAAAAGGAACATGTCTGATGGAATGGATTATGGTTACAGGATGAAAACAAGAGGCTTGAAGAGACAGAGAAGAAAGCTCGTGGGATCGTGAATGCTCGACTTGACTCGCTACTTTTTGACATTCAGGACTTTGTTACAGCACGGGGTGATGCTCGTGGCGAAAAGGCAGACATTGATTTGGACGACGCGTAAGTCTAGCACTTTTTTTTTGGGGGGATGTGTGCACATTTCTAACGGGCATTGTTCAGTCTTCGTGCGAAAATCAAAACAATTGGCGAAAAATTCGAAGCGCGGGAGCAGCACTACAAAGCATTGCTCCGCAGCAAAGATGCGGAAATCCAAAGCCTAACTGCCAAATACGAAGAGCAACGACGTGGGGCAGAGAGCGAGGCGCACAGATGCCGCGCCTTGAGCAGCCAGGTCTCGACGTTTTCGCAAACTGAAGCTGAACTACGAAGCCAACTCAACATATACGTCGAAAAGTTCAAACAAGTGAGCTTTCCCCACAGCCTTCCTATACAGTGTACTTGTGCGGCATTTAATAACAAACGAAATAGGTTGAAGATACGCTGAATAATAGCAACGAACTGTTTTTAACCTTCCGTAAAGAAATGGAGGAAATGGCCAAGAAGACCAAGCGACTGGAAAAGGAAAACATGACGTTGACTCGGAAACATGAGCAGACGAACCGCAATATTCTAGAGATGGCGGAAGAGCGAACTCGAAACAACGACGAGCTTGAAAAGTGGCGCAAAAAAAGCAACAACCTCGAGGCTCTTTGCCGACGGATGCAGGAGCAAGGCAGAGGCCAAGCCCTTGCTGGCGAGCTTGATGCGGTGGATGACGAAGGGACGGAAAGCGAATACGACGACGAATACGAGGATGAAGAAGACGATGAAGATTTAAGTGACGAGGGGGAATATGAGGATCATCATCACCACCATCACCATCACCATCATGGGGAGCATCAGCATCCCCCGACGGGAAACCGAGCCCCTGATGGGAAACCCGTTTTTGGACCGCCACCACCACCAGCGCTAACGGAGACGAAATCAAATGGCCATCGTGGTGTTGTAAATGGATACAGGCATTGAAAGAAAAATTAAAACAAAGCAAAAAAAGATGAAAAAAGAGAAAACACAAATATAACGAGGAAAGCTGGGAGAAAGGGTATCTATATATCTATCTTACCTCATTATTGCCGTTCAAGTAAACGTTTTCTATTTCTGAAATGCGTTGAAAATGGCAATTGATCAATTGGATAACTTTTCGGTACTTCCTTGGTGATACGGTGGGGTTTTTCTTTCTGTTTCTCCCGCCGCTTCCTCGCATCCGCGACCCTCTCCCTCCTTTGCTTCTGTTTCCTTTCCCTGTTAGAGTTAACATCTTGTTGGTTGTTTGTTCTTGTTCCGAATTCTCATATTTATTCCAAGCCATTCTCGTGTCCTACAATCATATCAGATACACAGCATAGATGAAATATCGCCATTGCCCCCTGCCAGTGGCGTCTTTGACGAGGAAGCCAAAAGGTTGGCAGTATTGGTATATAAATTCAAAGCGTGTAGACGAATTGTATCTTTCATGAGTCTAGTTCGAAGTATTCGCCCGAAGTTACTGTCAAAGTAGACAACCGATCTATAAGCAGCCTCGCGGCTGAGATGTAAAAATTATATCTGTTACATCCACACCTCCCTAGAAAAACTAGTTAACAAATGTGTAAATGAAATACTTTCCATCATAATTAACGTATATGAGTATAGCCTGATTCTAGCACAGAAATGACCAACAACAACAAAGAAAATAAAAGATTATATACAAAGTCAAATCCACACCGAACACAGAACACACACACAAATCATAAATCAACTAGATTTGAATCACAACTTAGTCCCCGCCCCCAAATACCCATTCCCAACCTTCAACATATGTACCGCCTCCTTAACCATCTCATCCACAATCTGCCCCGCAGGCTTAATATCCTTCACAGCAGCCGCAACATGTCCCATCAAAAACGGAATATCAACATCCTTCCCATCATCAAAATCTTTCGTTATAGGCACCACCCCAGCATCCGTCAGTTTCTTAATCTCCTCCGGCTTCTCATGCCACGCCTTGATGTAGTCATTCGGCAGCACCCGCAGCGGTCGCCCAGAGACAACAAGCGTGGTAACCGTATCACCAAACCCTGCGCTCACTACCGCCTCCTTATGCATTTGGCTCGCCCCGCTCTCCACCGCTGCCACAAAGCGCGTACCAACCCACACCCCAGAAGCGCCCAACATCAGCGACGCAGCAAGACTGCGTCCATCATTGACACCGCCCGCAGCAACAACCAGCGCCGGCTGGCCTGTCAGCGGACTCTTGTACTTACGCGCCACGTCCGCAACGGCGGGGATCAGGACGGAGAAGGGCACATCTCCAGTATGTCCCCCGCCCTCAGCACCCTGAGCGCAGACAATATCCACACCCGCCTTCAATGCCTTCTCCGCATGCTTGGGCGCGCCGACCATATTCATAACCAAGATACCCGCCTCATGTAATCTCTTGATAATGTGTGGCGGTGGAACACCAACAGCAGAGACAAACAATTTTGCACCATGCTTGATGGTAACCTCGATGAGCTCGTCAAGCTTGCCGTGTGTGTAGTCATGGTTTGTCTTGCGAGCGCCCTCGCCGACTTTAGGTAATGCGAGGTCAACGCCGAATGGCAGGTCAGGGCTTCTCAGGTACGATTTTAGCTCTGTGAGCATCTCGTCGAGTTGAGCGGGGCTGTAGCCGAGTCCGCCGACGGTGCCCAGGCCGCCTGCGTTGGAGACGGCGGCGGCGAGCGGGCCGCCGGATGTTCTGGCCATGCCAGCGAGGAGGATGGGGTGTTGGATGCCTAGGAGGCTGGTGAGGGGGGTGGTTATTTGGGACATGGTGAATGTGGTTTGAGAGGCGGGAGGGAAGGGGGGGTATCTCTATATCTATTTGGAGGGTGTCGTTTGTATGTGAAGAAGAGCAATTGAAAACAGAGAGTAACTCAGTAAAGTCGGAGCACGTAGTTTTTATCAGCGGGGAAATATAAAATGAACAGGGCTCTGAGCCGGAGCTTTAAAGGGAGGGCTATATTGTATGTAGCTGAATTGACTTTATTCCCGATCCCGAGATACCAAGGGAGATTGGCCGATCAGAAGGAGCAAAATGAATATTAGATGTAGTTGAATATTTTCTTCTTCTCTTCTTTATATATGCTTGCTTTATCTGTCCCTTTTGCCCAAGTTCACCGGCTTCTTCTCCTCCCAAGAAGCTGCTCTTCCCCACAATATCGAGGTTGTTGGACCGCGGTTCAGTTTTAGCCTGGGAATTTAAACCTAATATTTTGCACCGAGGCTGGGGCTAGCAAGCAACACATGGATGAATATAACTAGCGGGAACAAAGAAAAGTAGGAAAAAAAGAGGCTGCAAGAAGCACTCGCAGACATTATAGATTATATCTCAACTACCAGGCTTTTCAATCAGAAAGCAGAGCCGTTTACAATATATTGAATACCTATAATTAGCCCAGGAGGACCCGCGCGGGGAAATAAATGGATAGGGCAGCGGAAATCACCTGACTTAGGACTACGGCCCTCGGCTGTAGTTAGTCATGTTCCAATGTTGCTGCCGAAGATGCATCAGTTTGATCCTATCTCAACGAATCAACTACATATAATAATAATACATAACATACAGTACGAGTAGTTACTGCTATAAACCCCTCCGAAAGATGGTTACTATCCCGGGTTCCGTCAAGAGATACGACCATGAACTCAATATTGGTGCCGCTCCGATAGGTTGGGCAGAATGCTCCCCGGGATTGAAGTAGTGGAGTGAGCATAGGATACTATATGTGCTCATTTTGAAAGGGGATATCTCAAATATCTTTTCCCTTTCATGTTTTGCTTTTTGAATTTGACCTCAATGAATCTATCTTACATGTCTAAATGGTTGTCATCCCTAACACTTCCCTATCATCTTTTTTCGACTTGCAACTTTTGTTCCATACTTCAGCTCTACACCCCTTATGCCATGGAACACCATAGCCACAGACAGCACAGGGCTCCAGGGCTTTTTTCTAGGTGTTTCCTCTTTCGCATCACGAAAATTTCCATTGCCGGTTTGTTCTGAATGCTATTGTATTCATGCGCTCTCTCTGAGCCGGAGTTGGTCTAAAATTATATATGTAGATTTGAAATAAGGGAAAGCAAGAAGCATTAACGCCGATTCTATACCTATTATCTATTCCCGTAACTAAAACAAGCAGAACCCCACAATGAAAACCACGAAAAGCGGCAAACTTCATTTCAAACTTCGCGTGACTCGTAAAAAATTCTAGTATACTTCCTGATATCTTCCAGGAGTTCCTCGTGGATCTTCTTCGCGATGTCAGCAGAGTATAGAGCAACGCCAACCTCCTGGCTCGTATACCAGCTGGCACGATCCATATTCCCACTGCCACAAAGAATCACCTTCTGATCGACAATCGTCAGCTTCAAATGCGATTTTTCAAACGCACTTTCTCCGCTAATATCCCGGCCTGGCTTCGCGACTTTCCAATCCCTGATGGCCAATTTTCCCGGTTTCTTTGCACTCCCGCCTTCTTCAGTTTCTGTTGCTTTTGACCACTCACGCAACACACTTTTATGTACCCCCCTCAGAAATTTTATGCAAATGGTTGTGGTCGTCCCTGCCGTGGCGAGCTGTTCCATCACCATCAGGTTGGTGTTGGTAACAATGGTAACGTTGACGCCCCGTTGCAGCGCTTTCACTAGTTTTTGGATCACAGGCTTCGAGGTAAAATTTGGCGTGATGATGTATATGTCACTCTCGGCATTAGCAAATAGGAACCTGGTAAACGCGTTTAAAGGCGTGCGCGGTTCTGGCCGTGGCAAACGGAAGATGCCCGGGCGAAAATGCGGGTTTTTATGGTGCGATGATGGTAGGAAAAGCGTCTGGATTTTCCGGTTTGCGGGGGTGTTGGGGAACGATTTTACGAGTCGACCGGCGGGGTTGGATGCTTGATCGTTGAGAGGTGGCAGGTTTACATCTGCCATGGCCGGAAATGTTCCGTCTCCGCCTCCGTATAGAACCTCGAGGTTCCAGACCTCTGCCCAAAATCTATAGAATTTCTCAACGATGCTACCTGTTAGCCTAAAGGCGCCTTCATACCATGACTCCCAGCTGACGTTACAGCTAGGCACCCAGATGAATTTCCGATCGACGATGACGAATTTTGGATGCATGACGGAAAACGGTAGGATGAATATGGATTTAACGGTCAGATCCAGCCCCGGGATCTCTTTTGGCGTCGGAAGGCCGAGTTTCTCATTCCATTCTGTCGGGTCATAGATGTATCCATCTTTGGATTCGGTATGTCGTAGCTTCTGTAGGAGAGAGACTGATGAAAGGCAAATGTAGACTTTGATATTTTCAGTAGTAGTATTTGGCGAAGTCTCTCTCTTCTTGATGACTTTTTCGGATAGTGTTCGGAGCGCGTTGTAGAGTCGTAGCCGAGATTTAGACTTGATCGCCCAAAAACAAGTGACGAAGACGACCTCCCGATCTGCTGTCTCGATGTCTGGACAAATGTAGCTTCTCAGGATATCAAATCCTGTCCCTGTGCAGAAGGATGGCTCCATTGAGTCTGCGGTTGCCGAGTCCCTGAGGGAGGGTAGATCGTGTCCTTCCAAGGGGTCCGTTGCGACATGCTGGCGCCATTTTTCGATAGAATATGGCAAGTTTGCCATGTCGTTCAGTGCATTAAATGAATATTTCTCGTCCTTGATAGAGTATAAGTTGAGAGGTATTGTCGGACTGCTGTCTGCCTCGTTGCCCCAGGGTTTAAGTTGAGTCAGAGGAATAGCGAAGCTCTCCTCCGTTTTATTAAATTTGGAAATATTGCCAACCACATTCTTTATCACATTGTATGTACTGTATATAGGATATTAAATTTGTTGTAACTGTGTTAGGATGTCGGAAGTTGGCTAGGTTGGGTGTAGATATTCATTTTGCCTTTCATACTTTGTTTTAACTGGTTTTGGTTAATGTCAACCCTAGAACTAACTACCCCTAACTTAAAATATTGGTTAAGACCAAGGCATCCGTTAACTCAATACTATCATTAGTTATTCATTGTTTACATGAAACGGTAGCTTATGTTGCCAGTATAATTCATACTACTATTTTCTTTCTAGAAAGCATGTTCTTTTCACTCGTTCGGGGGGGAAATAGATCAGGCAACTAGAATTTCATTCATGAACAGATTTACTAATCTGTTTCAACGAAAATGTTGGGAAAACCTTCTCTGTCCTCCAGTCGTGTTGAGCACGCTTCCTTTGACATTGAGTTTCTCAGTTTCACCATAGGCATGCATGTAGATACATGCGGCGGCGGCAAAAACAATTACTTCGTTTCTCTTTGACGTTCTATCACCCACGGGCCAGCAAGTGCCAACCTGCTAACGAGAAGCCCATGATGGTTCAAGGTTATAAACCATCTCCATTGCAAACCCTAGCCATGGCGGCAGGCAATATCCACATATAGATACTACCTATACCATTGCTCACAGACTCCTTCCACACCTTGACGCCATAACCGATTCACCATGTTAATGCATAAATAAAACAAAAGAGAAAGAAGAAAGAACTTGAAGCCGCTATTATACAAAGAAAAGAGAAAAATCATAATCTCTCAAACAGCACAATAAGGATACACACAAACACGGAAATCGCTAGCAAGGTGAAATATACGGGTTTCTTCGTTGGCTCCGTATGATGCCCTGCTGATCCAGATCCTGGTGAAGGGGGCTCCCCAACTGCCCCTTTAGGAGCTGTCGCAAGCGAACCGGGTAGACTTCGTTGTTCGTTGGTTTTTGGAAGTTGAATGGTGCTGATTGAGTCCGACTGTTGTTCGATGGGTAGAGCTGTGGCGAGGGCGATGATGGCGAGGAGGAAATAGATGGCCACGAGGGACAGGCTTGCGACTGATCCGCGGCCATGGGTGGATGGGCGAATCTTCATTTTGGATATATATATATGTTATGTTATGGCCGGAGAGTGGGATGGGTCAATGACTGAAGCTGGTTCAAGGATAGGTTAGACGGTCGTCAGGTATCATCATCCTCTATTGGCATGGGTTACATACGGTTAATCGAGAGCGCGATGTATAGGGGCGCCACGAAGTGGAAGAAGTAGTACGGAGTGGACTACAACGAAAGCAGTCTCCATTCACTGAAGAGCGTTATCAATTGACGCGTAGAGTCATAAAGGTATTTGTCAAAGTCATTGTGGTGCGACTGTTGAAGACGTGCATGTGTGGGCAGACGAGGAAGAGTAATAAGTTCGTTCTCTTACTGGCGTGACCTTGAAGCGGGGAAACATCACGCTAAAACAGCTGTAATAACGTTTCTGGCGGGCTCTGGGCCGAGCTGGACCTGGAGCTGGAGCTAGAGCTAGAGCTAGAGCTAGGGACTGGGATGGGTGAAGTTGACCCCTGAAGAGTCGTTATTCATTTCCAATGTATCGGAGTTTGACCAGTCGGCGCAGCTTACCTCCGGTGCGAGTAACCAGCCAGCAAGCCAGCAGAAGAACAGCTACCCCTGATATAATTCTCCTTCTTCTTGGTGATACAGCCAAAGGCTACAGAGTATGGCAGCCCAAGTTCTTCTACTCCGCACAGAGTACAGAGTATAATCCATGTGATTCTCAGTAGAGTGCTTTTAGACACATTTACCTAGTCTCAAAAGGAGGCTTAAGTCCTCGTTGACCCACATCAAATCCGAAGCTCTTTTTATCTGCTGATCTGCTGATATATAGATATGCTATGTATGTGAGTTTAATTTAGTTTTCCGCCATTTCTTTGAATCTCGGAGAGTCGGAGGGATAAGAACTAAAAATAACTACTAGTGTATATCTCTGTTGAATTAGTACTGCTGCGACTCTTACGCAGTAATACTTTACATGGCATATATTTAGAACCCAAGCGAGAATTCTCTCTACTCTTTTTTACTGAGAAGTATTACCTTCGATGCAGTCCACGGGTATGTATAGAGAGTAGAATTGAGTTCAGGCCCGCCAGGAACAGTGCCAGATCCACTTTCTCCATAATTTAGCGCATTTTACCATAAAAGCCTGTTTTTTTGATTCATTTCGAATGTTATCTCATAGTTACCCCATACACAACAGCAGCCACGTACAAACATACCTACACCAATATTCACATTGTAATAATACTGTAAAAGTGCCCTGAATGGTTATTGATGGTGGTGATTTTCCCTTTTTCTTCCACAGAAACTTGCCACCATTGCCCCAACACGGTGCGCTTATCGCGACAAGAACAAGCGGGTAAGTCACATGCCCCAAAGCCCCTTCCAACTCACGTGTTAAACTCAAGAGCCGCTAAACCAAAAACGCGTGGATAATTGAGCATCGCGTCACCTTTGGAGCATCGAATATCAACGACGGCGGCGAATATTAGATTCCATCGAACTGAGCACGGTTTTCTTGATTGCTCGCTCGTTCTTAGTCCAAGAATTCTTGTAGCAGATTGACAAGATGACCTCAGAAAACCCCGCGGAGCAATTCCTCCGCCCGCCAAGGTAGGCGGCATCACCTTCCCCCACCACAGTGTAATAGGCTCAACTGACAATTTGGTCTGGTCCATAAATAGTGATAATGAGGAATATGTACCGGTATACCGGCAGCCGTCGGCATATTCCCCGTTGGCTACCTTCGCCCTGCCAAGGGGAGAAATGAGGCACTATCAGCAGCAATATGCTGACATTTACTTCCTGCGGCTGGCGAAATTAAAGCCTGCTGTTGCTGAGATTGCAATCGCTGCGTGGGAAGGGTTTAATGTATGTACATGTTGTTATTCTTAATCAGGTTGGGATTTCGATTTTCTTCAAAGGGGGAATTGAAATATCCACCCCAACACACAAGGGGGTTCAGAACTGGTGCGTTTACCTCCTTTTTATGAAAGTGTACTGACTTGGCTTCTCTTACAACAGATTGCGGGAGAGCATGCAAGGCGGGTAGACAGAGTGCTAGACGTACGGCAAGGTGAACTATGTTGGGTCGCCGGCACCGTCTATATGGATCTTCCATTAAAACCTAACATTTTAGACGACATCTCAAAAGAAGTAAGCCAGCCAATATTTGGGAGCTTGTCTCCATTTTTTTGTAAATACCTTATGCTTTAAATTCGAGCTGACAATATCCTTAGCATTGGACTGCCGCTCCGCCCACACGAAAAACATACGTTGACCCTTCAAATCAATCATTGACAAAGACCATGCTAGAAGATGAGTCAGGCCGTTTGCAGCTGACTGGGACCTTACTTCAATCGTCTCTTCTCGTCACAGGTGCAATAGTTGCAATCCTCGGCACAGAAAACGCCAACGGTGACTTTGAAGTCATCGATATAAAGGTTCCCGATCTACCGCCTCAACCTGAGCGTTGGGAGAGGTCATCTGCCCCTCAAGTGTCCGCTAAACGAAAGCACAGTTCTCTTGAAGAAAGTAGTGGCAGCACTGAAGGGAAAAGAAAAAAGATAGCCCTAGTCAGCGGTCTTGGTATCACTGGCACCTCAGGAGATACAGTGACCCTGTCCCTGCTAACAGACTACCTTCTCGGTTATAACGAGCCTCCTACTCAAACACATAACGGCAATACTCCCCCATCTTCGTCCCAAATTACCCGCCTCATAATTGCCGGAAATTCCCTTGGAAGCAGCATGATTATCCCTCTATCCGAAGCCGAAAAGGCCGACCCCACTTTGACGAAAAAGCGCCACGCTCCTAAAAAGTACGGCTACGATGCCACAGCTTACAACGCCTCGCCAATAAATCACTTCGACACATTCCTTGCTGAAATCCTCCCAAGCATCCCCGTAACTCTGATGCCCGGTGAATCTGATCCGGCGAATTTCTCATTACCCCAGCAGGAAATTCATAGAGCCATGTTCCCCCGTTCAAAGGCCTACTGCTCTGCAGCGCGACCAGGAACGGCTGAGGCCGCAGCAGAACCAGGTTGGCTAGATAATGTGACGAATCCCTGGGAAGGCGATGTGGAGGGCTGGCGATTTTGGGGATGCAGTGGACAGAATGTTGATGATGTGCTTCGCTATATCGATTTGGAAGCGGAGGGGGATAGCCCTCAGGGTAGTGAAAGTGACAAAGATGGTGAGGCGCGATTACGATTAATGGAAGCCATGCTAAGGTGGCGATGCGCTGTGCCCACCGCGCCTGATACGTTATGTATGTTTGTTCTTTCGGACCTCTTTTCTTTTATCGTCTTCTTTGTTGTCCTCAACGTTTCCTTGCGTTCCCTATAAGGTGTTTTTATTAACGTGTATTTCCCAGGGTGCTACCCGTATCAATCTCACGACCCATTCACCCTCCAGTCCTGCCCGCACGTCTTTTTTGCAGGAAACCAACCAAGTTTCCAAACTGGGATTGTCGAGGGCTCCGCCGCCCTTTCTTCGTCGGATAACGGTGAAGAGCAGATTACACGTGTACGCGTAATAACGCTTCCAAAATTCCGCGAGACCGGTGAAATTGTGCTTGTTGATGCGGAAACGTTGGAAGTGGAAGTTATCAAGTTTGCTACGTTTGAGAAAAATGCAGAGGGGCAAGGCGACAGCGGTATGAAAAAGGAATAGGACTTGCGGATGTGTGGGTTTTATTAATTTTAAAGCGATCTTTATATTTTTCTAGCTATTGGAGGAAGGCATATTATTGCATATTGCATCTTGAGAGGTCATGGAGCCGCAGCATAGCAGCTATGAATACAAAACGATATAATCGCCGTAAATATATAGTAACTTTCGCTAGAATTTCCTTTTTGATGAGCAGAGTGTGCCTTTTTTGATTTTTATATCTCTAAATTTGCAATGCTTGAGCTGGAACATACTAATAGTTAACTAAATTACGGATGCATAGAGGTAAATTTTAGCCCCCTGAACATTCTTGCCCCTAATTTCCTATCTTAGTTAGAAAATTTCACGGCAACCTCCACCTCAACATTTCGGAATGGCAGAGAGATGATATTAAGCATCCTTTGAATATGCAAGAAAGAAAAACGGATTGATTTTTCCTTTTTGTTCTGGATGTCCTATTGCTCGAAAGAAAAGGAGTAAGGATACGGCTTATTTTTTATTTTTTCAAATTCATTCTTTAAACTGATAAACTGTTCTCGGCGATCATGAAAAATTGATACCCCTCCCTCTCTCTCCGTTTCCTCCCATAAGTCGCGACACATACGGACGCACATACATTAAAGAACGTTTAAAAAATAGTCTTTGACCTGTTTACGCAGTGATTCATTATGCTCATCAATGAACAGATTGGTACGTAATACCAATACCCACGGGTCTGTCGCCCGTCTCCTGGAACACCCTTTAGACCTTACCTACTACGTAGGCACCTACATAGGTACCCGCTCTCAAACATGGAATATATTTCGATATCGACGAAATATGAAAAGTATCAATGTTAAGGATTTATTGAACAATTATAATACTCAATCTATCCGACTTTTATTTATCCGACCTCAATATGGCTAACAAAACTCTATGTAATATAACATACAAATTTTGCAGCCCTCTCCTCCTCTCGCGTCCTGCTCGTCCCATACTCCAAACACCATGTGCCCCAATACAATGAGTGGATGAAGGATCCCGTACGTATATACACAAGTACATACATATCTTTAACATATTTAAGACAATACATACGTACATACATACATACATGTACACGATTTCTTCTATTTTCTATTATTAGGTTTTTTAATTAACCAAGCAAATTTCTTTTTTAAAAAAACCTAGGAGATCCAACAAGCCACCGCCTCCGAACCACTAACCCTCGAAGAGGAATACGCCATGCAAACCACCTGGCGCACAGACGCAGATAAATTGACATTTATCGTCTGCTTACCGCTTGACAAATCATTATCATCATCATCATCATCATCCTTGTTACCTACTGGGGGGGTGGCTGGGGCTGGTACTACGGACGTTAACGCCAGCCAACTGACAGCATTCTTGCCCACGGTCACTCTCACGGATCCAAACATCGATACCCCAGCGTCAATGTTGGGAGATGTGAATTTGTTTTTGAGGTTAGATCAGGAAGCAGAAGAAGAAGAAGAAGAAGATGATGATGATGATGATGGTCATCGTACCGCTGACGACGGCGGCGCAAGAGTCGTCGGCGAAATAGAACTTATGATTGCGGAGAAAGGGAAGCAGGGTAAGGGATTTGGAAGGGCTGGTCTGCTATGCTTTTTGAAGTATATTGCGGATCATGAGGTGGAGATTTTGGGGGGGTTTGTTTCTTCTTTATCGTCTTCTTCTGCTTCTGCTTCTGGTACTGGTGCCGCTGGTGATGATGGAAAGGAGAAAGGAGAAGCAGCGATTGGGAAGAAGCTGGCATATCTGTCCGCTAAGATTGGGGCTAATAATTTGCGGAGTCTGGCGTTGTTTGAGAGCTTGGGGTTTGTGAAGGTGTCTGAGAAGCCGAATGTGTTTGGGGAGGTGGAGTTAAGGAGGGGAGGTTTGGGAGGGGATGAGGGGGAGGAGTTGTTGAGGAAGTATGGGGTGGAGGAGTATCGGGAGGTGGGCTATGAGCGGTGATGAGGTGATTAGGGAAGGATGAAAGGGGGAGGTCTTGAGGGTATTTTCGGTATGCTAACATGCATTTTAACGAAGGGAGATAAAGAGAAAGGGGGCCAGAGGTGGTTTACGCCGATGTTTTTAATATTCGGATTGTGGGCAGTGGGAAGATATCAATGAAATCACGACGTATAGATTCAAGGGACATAGACTTGTCAAAACTGCTCTCGATAACAGTAATTATATACTGAAGATAGTCTGATAGGCCCTTGTGTCCTGGCGGGATTGTCATGACAAGCAACAGGGGCCCAGTTGGTATCATCTCGGGCTATGCTATGTGAAAGGCAACATTCGACGTTAGAACGACAAACAAATCATTCAATGGATTTATAACTTGGGGAAGGAAAAGAAGCAAAGAGATATATAAAAAGAAGAAATGGCGTAAAGAACCATGGGATCGAAATCTATCATTCATTTCGAAAGAACACTGAAGTCTTTGGCTACAACAACTCCGACAAGAAGAGTGCTTAAGTAGCAGCCGGAGCTCTTCTTCAAACATAAAAGTTTGTCATTATATCGACATGAAGAAAGGGAAATAAGAAGCACCACGGACGCCCTGGTCCCTCTTGATACAACAACTTGCTTCCTGGAACATCGGCAAAATGGATATCTTCTCCATTCGACAATCCCCTTCTTGTTCGGAAAGAGGAAAACGAGAGATATATCTTCACATGTTCAATCTTCAATAGAATTATTTCCCCAGTCCAGCGTAAAAAAAAAATTCGTGTGTCTGATGCAAGGTTTGTTATTCTTTTTTTTTGGTTCAAATATTATTTTAATTATTCAAACTCCCTCCACCCAAACACCCCCTTTCATTAAACCCCCAAAACCATTCGTCTAGGTGGCCTTCTTCGTGCCCTTGGAGACATCGGCGATTTTGAGAGCTATATCGTCATTTCCGCACACGTTAGTTCCCGGGTTTTCGAAATCAAAATACGATCCCGTTAAACAACCAGCATCCCATTTTTTATATTCCCTATTAAAAAACCCCCGCGCGCAAAACCAAAAAAATTGGGAAGAGGAGCTAGAGACGTACAGGGAGGTAGACTCTGCTTGAGCTTGTCTGCTTTATCGGAATCCTTCAGGACGAGAGTGTAGATGAATCGCTGGCACCGGACCTTGAACTTGATCTGGGAAGTCTTGCGGTTGCGCTTGATACGGGCAGCTATATTTCAAAGCGCAATATTCCCAAGTCAGCATATGAACATAAACTCTATTATTCCATTCCACTTCAAATCCAGTCCCATTATTTTGTTTTTATCCTATTATCCCAGCACAGAGATCCGTCTTTCTCTCTGGAATTGATTTGGGGGGGGTGTGACTGACATGAAGCATCCTTCCGCCGGCAGATCTCGATGAACTGCTTGATATCTGAGACTTCGCTAGGCATGGTGGGCGGTGTGAGTGGGTGAGTGAGGTTGGATATGGGAGGTGGAGTTGGGATGTCTTGTCTGATATCAAGTCGTCGTCGCAAAACACAGCTTCTTCTTCTCTTCTTGGCCTGAAGGACTGCGGTTGCTCCGATTGTGCGGTGTAGATTGATTAGGGCTAGATTGATTAGGGCAGCTCTTAAAGCGGCAGTGGTTCGTGGTGAGGCTTGGCACGTCAATCCAGGCTGATTAGGTAAACATAACTAGGCATCGCTGTTTTGATCGGTGGAGGGAAGGAAGAAAGAGATGTCTGTCCTTTTGAAAAGAAGTCATTATATATATATATATATATATATGTAGCTTCAGGGGGATGTGGTGATAACTATACTAAACAGATATACTTCTATTGTCTTATAAACCAACATTATACATAAGAAAATACGGCTCCCAAGATGCCTACTCCGTTGGATAAAGCTTTGAATTCAAAGGTATATAGTTGTTAGTTATACTAGAAGCTATCCGTGCTAATTCCTACTCTCTATAGAATCTATTCCTCGGTAAATACAAACATCAAGATAAACCATTCCACGGCTGCTTGTCTAACTGTATTTGCAGGATTCGCCGGCCTCGTAACGGCGGCGGCAGTATGGAGCATCTGGGGTGGCGATATGTTTCCCGCAGAATCAGATCCAACAGGAAGTAAGTGCTTTTTGCTCGCAGATATCCCCCCTTCTCCTCGTTCAACCTTTGCTAACTAATCTTTCAAGACCCAGATAATTGGACAATAGAGGAGCTGAGAAGGTGGCTTAGTTTGGTATGTAGGCATCGATTTTCGCGATCACTTTCCCTGCCCCTATAAATTCCCCAGGTAATTTGTGTTGGAAGGAACTTCTCATCTAACTCATCCAATTCATTCTCATAGCGTGGTCTCCTTCCAAGTTCGACTGCGTCAAGAGAAGATCTGATCGAACGGGTGAAGGCGAATTTGAGGCATCCGCCGAGTTGATAGTGTTGTCCGTTGGCCATGCATATAGTTTTGTTTTGTTGACTCGTTTCCCCGTGACGAGATGAAGCTGGTATCCCATTGTATATTACAGTTCCAGCAGACTGTCCGTTTACAATTCCCAGTCCAGATACCCTCCTATATTCCCCTCAATAATCCCAAAGTTGTTTCGTAGACCAGGCAGTCACGGGCAGTTAACATGCCTCTTCCGTGTAAAGGAGGATATAACCCCTGCCATTCCATATCGTAACTCTTCAAAATCATAATCTCTTTTCTCGTCCGTCCTTGACACACCCCTCACACAACCAACCTAAAATTCTGACTTTGAATCAACCAATGTTTCTTCCCTTTCGCTTTCGGGCCCCCAGCATCAGCCTGCGCATTCGGCACAAGAACAAACGTCTCACTGAACCCCCGATTCGACAAATCCCCCGGATCCCTCTCCTCCCCAAACCTCACAAAGCCATTCACCGTAACCAGAATCGACATATTCCTTGCCGCTGCGGCGCTCGGTAATGGTTTCGCACTGACATTTGCACTAGTACTTGCTGCGGATAGCGACGACGACGACGACGCCAGGCCCGGGTAATTCGTGTTGATGATTTGGCAATCGTATGACTGCACCTCGTAGTGTGCGGGTGGCATTTGGTTTATGAAGATTTCTTGTACGGACGGGCCGTCTGCGACAACGTTGCCGTTAAAGAGGATTTTGGAGAGGGTTGGGGTAGGGGCGTAGTAGGAGGCGATGGTGTTTCGGGTGGATTGGAGGGCCGGGTAGAAGGACTGGACGAAGTCTGTGGCGGCTGTTTTGGGGGGTCAGATGCAGATAAGATACTTTGTTTAGTAGGTAATTTCAGAGACGTACCGTCTGTAGAGATCTTAGTGAGGGTATCCTCTGTTGCCTGCGCCATGGTGGAGGTGGGAGGGAATATTTGGTGCCGAATGAAGAAGGCTTTTGTGCTTTGGTGGGAACGTCGGAGGTAAAAGTAAAGTAAATGTGTAGCTTTTCACGAATTTCTAGTAGAATAGGCCTCCAGTAATAATCCAATCGTAGGCATCAGACAGCAATGTTGGCTGTTGATGGTGGTGAGGATGCCTAGACAATGATAATGTCAAAGGAAAAATGTTTTGGTTGGTGTCGGAGTTCGCTCAAGAAGCTTGGACCACCTCCATGTTCTTTTCCGCAATTCAACTTTCTCTGGCCCCGAATTGCGCTTCAACACTGCAACTTAACTCGTTCACAAGGGCCCAGGCAACCATGCTAGAATTCGAGATTCGCGCTGTTTCCCGAGCGGCGAGGCTTACCAGACCCACGAACAGGCGAACCTGGATATGTTCGCCATGCAGAAATGCCCTTCTTCGGAGACCGCAAGGACGCGCCCTAAGCACAGCTCCGCCGCGGGTTGGTGATAAAAAGCCATTCTACGTCACTACGCCTATATTCTATGTCAATGCTGGTGAGATTTGGTTATTTCTCTTCTGTTTTTCTTGTTTTCCTTTTCAATTGGGTGTATGGAAAAGATACTAACTGTTTCGCTCTCTTGTACGCATAGCTCCTCATGTGGGACATTTGTATACTATGATACTTGCGGATGTTTTGAAACGATGGCAGATTCTATTGGGTAATACGGATGCGAAGCTTCTTACGGGTACGGATGAGCATGGTTTGAAGGTATGATTGGGCTTGGGATATGACGCATATTAGAAGGGCTCATTAAAAGTTTTGGGTTATAGATTCAGCAAGCTGCAGCCGCACTTGGGATGACGCCGCAAGAGCTATGCGATCAGAACTGCCAAACGTTCAAGGTATGACAATCCGAAGAACTTTCTTTGAGGAAAGCATAATGGCAATTGAAAGCTAACAAGATTGAAGAGTCTTGCTAGAAAAGGAAATGTGGAATACGATCACTTTATACGGACGACGGATGCTGACCATAAGGAGGCAGTGCGCTATTTTTGGGTATGTGGAGGGTCATATCTAGATTCCACGGAATGAAATAGCTATATTGACGTCTATCTAGGACATGCTCAACCACCGGGGCTATATATACACGTCGAAGCACGAAGGGTGGTATTCCGTTAGCGACGAGGCATTCTATCCCCCATCCGCAGTCCAGCCAATCCTTGACCCGTCAACAGGGCGGAAAATAATAGTGCGTTTCCCCTTCTCGATTTCTATGACTGCCCTGACTGACATGTTATTCTTCCTTTAGACGTCTATAGAAACCGGGAAAGAAGTACAGTGGACGTCAGAGGAGAATTATCATTTCCGGCTATCTGAGTTTAAGGAGCCGTTGCTGGAACATTTCAAGAAGAATCCCAACTTTATTACCCCGAGTAACTACATGGACGGCATCGTGAGCGCCGTCTCGTCGGGATTACAGGATTTATCGATTTCAAGACCCGCCAGTCGGCTGAAGTGGGGGATTCCAGTACCCTATGACGAGTCGCAAGTCATTTATGTTTGGCTGGATGCACTGGTGAATTATATCACCTATGCCGGATACCCTTTTCCTCCAGGTTCTAAATCGATATGGCCGGCAGATGTGCAGGTGGTTGGAAAAGATATATTACGGTGAGTGCATATTTCCAGAGCTCAACTCCCGGAACCCTCGCAAAATACTAATATTTCCGCGCGGGACAGGTTCCATTGCATATATTGGCCCGCATTCTTGATGGCATTGGACCTCCCACTTCCCCGCCAGATCCTGGCACACGCCCATTGGACAATTAACCATGAGAAAATGTCCAAGTCCACGGGCAACGTGGTGAATCCGAACTTTGCCATTGAACGATTCAATATCGATACTATGCGCTTCTACCTCACCATCGACGGCGCCCAGTCTTCTGATTCCGACTACGAAAACTCGTATATCATCGAGCGGTATAAGAAGGGCTTGCAATGGGGCATTGGAAACCTCACCAGCCGGCTTCTGCGGGGGAAAAAGTGGAGTGTGCGAGACAGCATCGTCATGGCGGCCGAGGGCCAATTGAAAAGGGACAAACATCAAGATCTTCTCGAGATGATACCGGAGAGAGTAAAGGTTGAGATGGAGCAGCTTGACCCGCGCAAGGCGCTGAATAGTATTATGGAAATTATATACCAGGTGAGAAGAGCACCATTCCTTTTTTTCTTTCTTTTCTTTTCTTTTTCTGTAGTACAATTACTCACGATAATCTTATCCATGTATGCAGACAAACAAATACTTCCACGAAATGCAGCCATGGGCCCTTGTAAAAAGCCCCAGCGCAGAAAACCCCACGCAACTGAACGATGTCCTGTACACGACTGCAGAATCGCTCCGCATTACCGGCATCCTCTTGCAACCGTTCATGCCGCAGAAATCCTCGGAGTTGCTTGACATGCTTGGTGTTGCGAGGGAGGTTGAGAAGCGCAATTTCAAAGCTGCCAAATTCGGCGCGGACCGTGACTACGGTGTCCCCCTTGTAGATCTTAAAGAGGGGACAACGGGCACCTTGTTCCCTCCGCTGATAAGCGAAGTGTGAGCGATTGGTGATGGGCGATCTCCCGGCGGTCAATACCATGGAGCAAAAATAAAAAGAAGTATTACTACCGGGGAGAGCAGGAGATCCTTTCGAAGAAGAAAAGCAGCGAAAAGGATGACCAGAGTCAGCAGATAATCATCTTTTTCAGACTGTTCTAGCCCTAGATCGAGGCTCAACCGTTTCTTCTCGAATCAACGCGCGCATGCAGCACGAAACCGTTGGCACTTTTTGCTTTTTTATTCATGTTTCGGTTTACACGGCAGCTCTAGCTTGTATTATTATTATTATTATTATTACCATGATTCGATTTAGATACCTAGGTACTCTGTATTTATCTCCCGATTCTATGTTTGTATCTACATTATCCCTTTCTTTGTATTATATTCTATTGTATACCCGCCCGCTCAGTATTATAATTGTGCTCAAACAAACCACAGTGTCATCATCTCGGCCGAATTTACTATAACAATACCTGCCTAGGTACCTAGGTACCGGTACTTGTACTTGTAACTCTGTATTATATAACAAGTTACAGTAGTGGACGGCGGATTTCGGTTCGGAAAACTCCTGCCGAGCGTTAACTTTCCGCGGGAAACTCTAATCCGACCCCAACGCCGGCGGACAAGGGAAGCTACGCAACTAAACAACAACTCTTAGTCACCGGGAAGTTTTATCTCAAACCAGGAAAATAATACCAAAGCAGCATCAAATCAGCTAATTTTCGTCATGACCGTCATCTATCGCCTAACATCCTAGCATAACATCCATGATACCTCTAAGGTCCTCAAGAAAACCTCCGCTATACCTTGTATCGGGCTTACTACGGAGTACATGGCAATGAATGGCCTTTGGGGCTATTTTCTTACTTGATTAAAATTATACAGAGTACAGAGTACATACCAGTTCTTTCCGACCCTTTCCACCGCCACCGCATGTGTGCTTTGATTTTTTTTGCCTTGTCATGCGCTGCGTTGCGTTGCATTCAGATGGACTACACCACCGTTAGATGACAGAAAAATACATCAATATCAAGGTAATAATATGTGGGGGATACGTGACCTGCCCAGGTACCAGATTTCTAGTCTATGGGGAAGTTGAAATTTAAGTTGGAAAAACTATGGAACAGATGCAACTCTGGCAAACGGGAAACTTAAATCCACGTTCTTTTGGATCTTTTAAGAAATGACATATATATATATCTCGAGGTACCTATCTATATAAACTAGAGAAATATATTGCCGTGATCTCCCCCTGTTCTCGTATTCTGTGACGTTAAAAGACGCCCTATAGCATACATACGCCCTATAACATCTAAGCCACCAGCAAGAAGACCTCACCTTTTTCTATTTTCATACTTATCAAATATATCTCTACATCCTTATTTTGCTATTCCTCTACTTTAAATTTTGGAAAAATATTCATACCAACGGGTTCAATTTGTCTAGGACAATTATCATTATCATCTCGTCGAATGATACAGATATAGATACATACGTCATATCTACCTATCCATCTACTAGAAGCTCTAGTTTGCAACGAGCAAAAGGAGCATAAAAGCACATATCCCCAAGATGGGAAGCTACGAGGAACCAATGCACGAGGAACTGTACACCAGACCGGTAGATCCAAAATCACAGCCGAAGCCATGGAGAGAGACGCCCCTGATTGAATCTGAGCCGTTGTCCAGGATGGCAGGATGGTATGTCTTATTGCATTCCCATACGTGTGAAATGAAATTATTAGGAAAAAAGGAAACCTAACGAGAAAACCAAAAAAAAATACAGCCGCATCTTCCTAAAACTCGAAAACCACCAGCCCGGTGGTTCCTTTAAATCACGGTTAGTAGTAAAAAAAAGCCCATTCCCTCTCAAACCACAACCCCCTATATCAATTATACTAACACTATCTACAGCGCAATGGGCAACCTGATTCTCCACCACCTCTCCCGCCCCGCCAACCAAAACAAAAACCTCCACTTTTTCATCCCATCAGGCGGAAACGCAGGCATTGCCGCCGTCACAGCCGCCCGCTCCCTCGGATACCCATGCACAGTCGCCGTACCAATCTACACAAAACCGATGATGCTGGAGCGGCTGCAGGCCGCGGGTGCCATTACCGTGCCACATGGCGATACCATCGATGCTGCCGCGCGGTATATGCGCGATGTACTCATGGAGCAAATGCGGGGTGCCGTCGGGGATGATGGGCGGGACGTTATTGCGATTGAATTGCATCCGTTTGATCATGAGGCGGCGTGGGAGGGTGTCAGTTCGTTGGTGGAGGAGTTGGCGGTGCAGATGCCGCCGGAAGAGGGGGAAGGTGGGAGGCCGTTCCCCGTTGATGGGATTGTGTGTAGTGTTGGCGGTGGCGGGTTGATGAATGGGATTATGCTGGGGATTGAACGGCAGTTGCACAGGGCGGAGGACCGCGGGATTTTTAATCCTAGTCGTGGTAAGGATGTGCATATCCTCGCGCTGGAGACGAAGGGGGCCGAGTCCCTTGCAAAGGCTGTTGAGAAGCGGACGCTCGTTACGTTACCAGGCGTTTCGTCCTTGGCAACCTCCCTGGCGGCCATACGGGTTGCGGAACGCACATTGAAGAATGTCCTATACCCGGCTAAGGGGATGAAGGCGCACAGCTTTGTTATGGACGATGCGGAGGCGGCGAGGGGTGTCTTGAGACTCGTTGATGAGCATCGCTTACTGGTTGAGCTGGCTTGTGGGTTGTGTGTGGAAGGTGCGGTGGCGCCTATGCCGAGTCAGAAGGTGAATGGTCACGCAAATGGGGGACCTGTGGGTGGTGGTGCGCCGCTGGCTGGGTCATCGAGACTCGCGCAGGTCATTCCGGGATTCGGACCTGAGAGCCGTGTGGTTATCATTGTCTGTGGGGGGAGTAATATTACCGTTGAGGTGGCCGCGGAATATAGGGAGCGGCTTAATAATGGATGGGGATCGGAGAGCGAGTAATTTTTTTTTGGCGGTTTATAGTAATATTTTGGGTATTTGGGTATTTCGGAATTGGGAATTGGGGATTTGGGACAGATGGCGTTTTGCTTTTTTGTCTTTCCTTTTTTTGGTTTAGAAGAGAGTTGAGTGCAGCTTTCTTCTTATTTAGACACAGCCCCGAAATAGAATGATAGAAATCATCAGCGAAAACCCAGACCTGGGTTTAATGACAATAAAAGAGTTGTTTTTGAATATTTTATTTTAATTTATGCCTCTCGTAATCTTGTCATTTTGTTCCCATTCCTTAGTTGCGAATGCAATGTCATCTCTTACCATGAATCATCATAATCGAAACATAACATACTTGACTCGACATTTCCCGGCTGAATGCCGATTATCTGAAGCTTATATCCCACAATAAAAGAGATCTCAAACCACAGCAACAGACTCCCCATCAAGCATCCGAATGCGATAATCCCAATAGTTTTTGCGGATCGGATCATACTTATCCTTCAACAACGTAAGCATCTTGACCGCTTCCGCCTTTCTCTCCTTTTCCTCCTCTGCGTCATTTTTTTCCGCCTCCTCAGCATACACATCCGCCAGCCACTCCACAGCCAAACTACTCTTAACCTGATACTTAACAACAGCCCCATCATCCTCAATCTCCTCCAAAATAAACTTCGCCGCAAACCCCTTAAGCTCCGCCAGCGGCCTACCAGCAGCCCGCAAAACACCACGCGCATAGGCCCAGGGGCTCCTATTTTCCGGCGCAAGTAGGATTTTGGCCTTGGCATATTCGAGCTCAGCGTCGATGAGCTCTTCGTCCACGACGTCGAGGCTTCCCTTGTGGCCGCGCTGTTCGTCCACGCCTAGTGGCATGCCGCTATCGACGTCGCCCCGGGGTCCGAACTTAAGCATCCACCGGTGGTTCCAGGCGGAGTTGTTGCGGACGTCTTGGTTGATGAGCGTTTCGACGTCTGAAAGTTCCTGGGGGTGGTCCCAGAGCTTGAAGTGGCGGACGAGCCAGTGGCGGTATGTCCAGACGTGGTAGTTTTTGGAGTCCAGGGCGAACATTTGCATGAGGAATTGCTGTTCGGTAGCTGGGAGGGTTGGGAAGGATTTTGAGTTGGACATTATGAGTTGGCGGTGGTGCCTGTGATGTATATATTAGCCGGGATGTATCACCATAGAAGATGGGAGTTGTGGAAATTATATTGTTTATTTATTTAGTTTTCCCCTTACCATATCTGATAATTCTTCAAACACTGCAATGCGAGTTTATTAACCCATTCAATCTCCTTGTTGAGATCTTTCTCCAACGCCACGAGAATCTTAGCTCTATATAACCTTAATGAAGCAGAATAGAGAAGAATTTTTCCAATTCCTGTCAGTAAAAAACCCGATCCAAAATCAAAGTCCAAAAATATAGTATAAAATATAGATCTATATAAAACTCACCAAACCGTATAATGCGCCGGATTCATCAAAATCACATCCTCTGTCAACTCCAACGCGCGCTCGGATATTTCATTTGCCGCCATAACCGCCCTCAGGTACGAGGTTGCCTCTTCATACGCGGGAGCATAGGCAATTGTGGCGAGCGGGTATGTCCCATTTCCGCTGACGTCGTGTCGTTGCCGCTCTGGGTCGTCATTGTCATAGTAAGTTGACCCATCATCGAGCGGGATAGGGGTTATGGAGGTCCAGGTTGGGGTGGAGTATTTGCTCATTTTTGTTTTGCGAGGTGCAAGGATTTATATGAGGAGGGGATGGTTTGTTTGACTGGTTTGATGGGCGGATAAGAGAAAAGGGAAGCGGAAAGAATTGGATAGCTGTGGGGTGATAAGTTAAGTGGGAGGAGGTTTGATATAAGAATTGAACCTCACAGCCTCCTTTGCGGGGAACAATGGAAGGACTTCAAACCACACTGATAGCCCCGCGCACTCTAGAGATATATATCATGCGGGAGTTCGGGATTCCACAAGCTGGAGGTGTTATATATATTATTTTAAATAACAGATGAGCTCTTTGATCTGCCCTTGTGTTCCCTTCTTTTCCAAATATATCCACTAGGTATGTGGATGGGTGACAAGAATGAAAAACAGTCTGAGGTAAATTAATCTCAGCCTTGAATGAATGAAAAGAGTGGATTGAGTTTTCAAAAATCCAGTATTGTAGGACAAGAACAATAGACGGATAGAGGAACTATATAGAGTCTTGTTTAGAGCGGACACGAAAGACAATGCAAAACATAGCATAGTAGTTAACTACCCAATCAGGCAGTTTTGACGTCTGGCGGGGCGGAACAAAGAAAACCCCGTGATTTGGATTCTCACGTGACCATAAATACGTCAAACATACTTTATATTACGGGACGTTACATCAAAATCCACCGTTTTTATTATACATCATAGAAATGAATCAAATAATATTTCTCTCTATAATAGCCAAGATCCCGAATATATATAAAACACATAACCGAATAGGTATTAATTTAACAGTAAATAAAAAAATTAAAAAAAACAAATCAGAAAAAGTAACAGTGAAGAACAGGAGAAGCATTGCCCGCTTAACAAAGAGAACCACAATAGATAGAGTACAGAATAATTTATTATTAGATGAGGTCGATTAGTATAAAATCAACTAGCGCAATTGATAGAAGAGAACTCGGGCTTTCTTCCCCGCCCTCTGAGATTTGGGTCTTCTTTTTTTGTACTGCGGAAGGGTATTTGAAAAGTAGCGTCGTTGATAAGAGATCACTTCAACAAAGTAATCAAACACACAACGGCGAGTAGTAATAATCGAGTCCCGAGAGTGGCACGATGTATGTGGGTGTTCGGTAGAATGGTGCGTCCGAGAGGCTGGATGGTGGTGTGGAGATAACCGGAATTCGATGGTGGGGAAGGTGACGGAGAGGAGAAAGGGGGAACTTTCGGTCTCAAGATCATGGGTGTATGAGGCTCTTCGAGGAAGGGTTTCGACAAGGTGGTGACACCATGCGATGATTGATCATGTGTTTCAATGAATCCCGGGGGGAGGGTGAGATTCGCCCCGTTTGGAATGATATCAAAACCAAAAATCGAACCCGCTATTCATATATACGGAACTTACTCCGCATTGCTTCCACGCTTCCAAAACTTCCACCCCTCTCGCCTCTCATGCCCACCCACACCAACTAGCTGCTCAATCCCGGCGTTCCCAACCGCATTCTCGAATTTCTGCTGGTCAATCTCCTCTCCACCTGCTTCGTCGGTTCCATTCTTCAGCACAGCAGGCCAGAGCACGCCAATGCCATGTCCACCAAGAGTCGTCTCATAGCGCTCAAATCCTTCGTCGTCTAGGTTTTTCTCCAGCTGGCGCAATACGGCTGGGTCGGTATTTGCTCTTAGCAATGTTATTGCGCAGCCGCCCCCGCCAGCACCGGTGAGTTTCGTCCAGCCGGAGCCGGTGTGGTCGACTAATTCTCGTATGCGTTCAAGGCGGGGATGGGATACCCCTAGCGAAACGAGGAGGCCATGGTTGATGCGGAATAGCTCGCCGAAATGATCGAGCGCCTCGTTGGAGCTTGTGTCAAAGCGTCCTGACTGGATGAAGTTGCTGGCAGATTCTGTGACCTGATCTATGGCTTCGAGTATTGATTCGGAAACTGCCGGGTGTGCTTTGCAGAATTTGCCAACTTTCGCGACCTCAGTTGCGGTGGATCGGGGCTGGCGCGAATTGACGAGGAGGAGAGGAAGTTCGGGGAAGTCGAGTATGGGAGTCACGGAGGGTGGTTTGGAATAATCTCCCCTTCTAAATATGACGGCTTTCCCACCAGCTGAGACTGTATTGTCCACGCCACTTGGGTTGCCATGTATACACATTTCACCAACAAACGCCCATTTATTTATTCGTTCAATCTGGGTTTCCGCCTCTTCGGGAGGCTGATCCTGATGGGGCCCCGCTAGGATACGTATTTGCAAAAGGAGAGCAGCGCTAAGGCAGACGGCTATACTAGCACTGCTTCCTAATCCAGCGCCAATTGGGATCGTTGATCGCAGGGTGTACACCGCGGCGTGAGTTTGGGGGGAGCTGAGGGAGAGAAAGAGGTAGAGAAAAGCGGTTGCGGAGCTTTGGTGGATTTTTCGCACATCGTCTGGTTTGTCAAGGGAGATGTCTGTGATATGTGGCTGTATAGCTTCGAGGAGTTCGGTGTCAAGAGAAGTGACGGAATCGTAGTAGAATTTTTTCTTGGATGGGTGGCGGAATAACTCCCAGGGAAGCGAATCAATATCCCAAGTATGATCCAGTTCAATGTCTCTAAAATTAAGCGTAATGGTGCGATGCGATTTAGATAAAGTGGTAACGAGGAGGTATGAGCGGAGGGAAATGGCAGCGGCCATGGCCCGCTTACCGTGGACAACGGCGTGCTCTCCAAAGACGATGACCTTGCCCGGCGCGGAGACCATGAATGCCGGGGCCATGGGCGACGATGCTTTTCTCGCCATCCTGGTTCTATTGCTGACAATTGGGATATCGCGTTGTTCACCCGCGTGACCGTTCATCCCCGAGAGCGTGGGAGAAGGTGTTGTCATGCCATCTGAGCTTTCCGACGAGTCTTCTTGTTGTTGGGTGGGATTCTTCGGTCTTGCAGGGGTTTCTCTGTCGATATCCTCTGTTAGAATGCTGGCAACCTTCCGCCGCGCATTCGCATTCGCCTTTGAATGTCTCATGCTCCCGCCCTTCCGTCGTGTAGACTTCTCCATAAGGAATAATGGGATGTGTAGATAGGTGTAGTACAAACCCCCTCTCTCCTCTAGGTTGCTTTCGGCTAAGTTTCCGAGCCGCAGTACAGGCCGAGTCACTCACAATGCGCAATGGTTGAGGTGACCATGCATAGCGCGGAGCCCAATTCGACAGCTCTTGGTAGGGCGAACCGAGAATGGGGAGTGGGTTGCGTGGGTGTGGAGAGATGCGAGAAAAAGCAACAAACGTAATGTTGGATGCCTGATGAGAGGCGATGGATGTGATAAAATTGCCTTTTTGGGACCAGGCCTGGCCCCTGACTAAGAACCACAGGGCGTATTACTGTATGGGCCGTATTGCCGCGGTATTGGGCCCCCCACGTTATTTATTCCCGGCGTTTACCCAGCGCATTGGTCACCGCCACATTTTGGGGATTGGCCAGTCAGAGCTCACGTATTAACAGATATTTCCTCCGTATTTTACCATACACCCCGTATGTTCCAATGTTACATTGGGTTTCGATCAAATATCAAGACAAGGAACTTTGACAACAATGATGGATGTGAAAATGCTCTGTGTGCCTGGGCAGAGAGCTCGATTCCTAATTACCAAGGTAGGGGAATTCTGTGCAGAAATCTTATTGTACCCCTGCACATCATGGATTCGTTTATCTTTCTATTTCTGGATAGTTTGTACGGCCTTGGAGAAGCGGAAAACAGGGCTTCACCCTCTGCTCAGCCCGTAAGTTCGGCTAATTCACACGGCTCCTTGCTGGGTGCTCGCCATTTTCATTCCTATTGAAGCAGCATTGTTGGAAGGCGGATGGCTTCCGGGATTAGTGAATGGATTGTGTGAGTGATTTTTAGAACTGAGCTAGAAGGGCTGGGGTAAATATATTAAGCATTTTAATCATTAATAATAGCAATTACTTCGGACGGTGAAATAAAATAGATGCGCCCTTGGACATCTACTGTCAAAGCTGGCTTGCAAATCTAAATTCAACCTCATTACAAAAGACTTTGTATATAGCTTTTAACAAATTACATGTACATGTACATACACTCTGAAAAATGATTGAGGATAGTCTCATAGGGTCCATCACATTTCAAGCCAGGGTATCAAGTTATATGTAACACCGATCTCAGATTATACAACAACGACCGCATCATATTAATAATATACATACCGCTATTCCCGGGCCTATTGACACTGACTGAAATATGATTTTATACATTGCATTTGCTGTAGGCTGAGGGCTTGCACATTCGAGTCTATCACTCAGATTCACTCTCTTCATAGCATGTTGAGCAGTCTCAGCCCCAGTTAATTATCCTTCTGCTGTTAGAATACCTTATTGAGCTATAGACATTCTTCTGTTCTCAGAAAATTGAAAGCGCAAAGAAGATGAGTGTCATATAGTGCAAAATGAAGTTCAACATACCATTTCTAATTTTTATTTTTATTTCAAATTCAGAGCTGAAGTTGAAAATTCCCTTTTTGAGACTAGTGGCTGATGAAGTTGAGACCTCAAAATATTTAAATGATAACTGATCAATCTTACTGTTTGCAACTGTCAGACTATCAATCAACTGAATCTGTGATAGTGATATATCTGATTCAGCCCCTGATCATTCTGTGAGAGAAGAGAAAAAAAGGAACTATGTTAGTCTATTTGTATAGTTGAAAAGCCTCTTCAACAGCTATATCAATCAAAAAGATGTTTAATACAGAGTACTCTACGGAGTATAGAGGACTCTATAATACCAAGAAAAATTTTAAAAAAATTACTAGGGTAATTTGACAGATATATTGAGAATACAGCTAAATACTTTGTCAAAAGAAAAACACAGCCTTCAAAGCAAGAAGACAAAAGCTTATAAGAATCCCAACGTTTGAATTGAGAAGAAATAAATTAGCACAGGGTCAGTATCACAATTGCTGTTGACAAGGCAGAGTACAATGCAGGTAAATCTGAGGAATAACATATAAATAAACAGACAGACCGACAGACAAAGACATGAGTTTTGGAAGTATCTTCACACAGTCTCCCCCTGAATCCCAAACCCAAACCAGGATTGGGCTTGTGCCGGCACCGCCTTCGATCCGTCCATCATAGCCACCTGAGAGGACCTGGCATCTTGGCGCCGCATACTCTGATTAAAACACAGTTTTCCCATAACCCGACCTTCCAAACGCATCGAAGATTGTACACTTCTCTTGGATTGCAAATGAAGCTATGCTTCCCTCGCAACCGGGCCGCTATGGAGTTATTGACAAACATTATCACTGTCATTAAACCTTTTGTTCTCCGACCTCTGCCCCTAACGCCGGATAAGAATGAACCGAAGGTGGAAAGAGACTTTGACTGTCCCATCTCTCACCCTGGTCCATTGCTGTTTCTTCCAGCCAGATGCAGCGCTAATTGACTGAATCCTGTTGCTCGTCGTTACCAACCAAACACGATGAAACCGTTGTAGCTGCCCTAGCCACGTGCAGCGGGATGGACTCCCTAACACGGTTAGCTAAATATTTTCAAATGACTATTTTTCAGCTCCTTAAAATACTTGGGCAATTACAGATCACCCTGCGGTTTTCTATTTCGATTCCGCTAGGGAAAAAAACAGAGCTTAAACCGTAAACTAATCCTTGCTGTTAGGATCATCGTGGGGTGCATGGGTCATACGATCTGAAATTCTGAATTGTTATTCCGACAGCACTGCAGTGGCATCTTCTTACCTTTACAGCCTTAAGGTTTGCGCACGTACTACCCGGACAGGGGTTAAAACCCTGCCAAGCCCGCAACCTGTCGGTCAACCGAGGGCGTGCTAGTCCAGGCCGAGCCCTGGGTGAGGGTTTTTGGGCGCAAACGACAGTCGATACATAGTGGATAGTGGATAGTCATTAGCTTGACTGCACATAACGAGGATAATCCGTGTATGAGAACCAGTAATGCTCAATGTTATCATAGAGTCCGTATGAGAACCAATAATGCCTTGAAGCACTTCACAAAAGAAACAAGCATACCCTATCTCTTTCCACGACCATAGCGTCTTTGACCAACCCAAGACTGCGTAGAGATGTTTATAAGGCTCTAGGGAATGATCCCAAAGTATTTCTTGCTCCCTGACCATCAACAGTGTGCGTACCGAATCGGCGCTGTTCTGGGTCAATTCCGAATATCTCGGATCAGTTCGAACCCGGATAACTGCGTTGTATTTTCGCGCTCACTTTTGCCTTGCGCGTCCTGGCTTATCCCTGATTAGGGCTGCGGCTTGCAGACAGCTTGCAGGAGCAGTGATTGAGGATATCCGGTTTCCCAAGTCATGTCGCATGGCTCTGATTAATCTGATACGATGGATTATATGCATATATGGTGACAAGAATATTCCAGTCTTTGAATTTGAATAATTCCGAATTAATGATGAATTGTGCAATTTCATTATGAATTTCAATGGGTTGATTTGCATCTATTATGTGCTGCGCACACCGTCCATCAGTAGCTACATGTTACATAGGTATAGGCTCCACCCCACGCATTGGAGGCTCTGTATTTCCAGATACCGTCTCGCGCCATATATCCTATAGTTAGTAGTGAACAAGCACATACGACCATAGGGAGTGGAAAACAGGGCTTCCCGTCCGCTCAGCCGTACTTAAGCCACTCGCCGGTCGGTTAGTAGTTGGGTGGGTGACCACCAGCGAATCCCGACTGTCGTATGTATTTTTGGCCTTTCTTATTTTTTCTAAATAGATTGCCTTTCTTTTTGTAGTCGAAGCAACGTACCCGAGATCCGTTCTGAGGTCCCGATAATACACAGTAGTGGAGAATACGGCGCAAAGCTGCCTGGTCTGGCGGGACCTCATTACCTCTGCAGAAAACACAAGGGCTAATATTGGAATATCATTTGATTGGACTCGGCATTTCCTCCCCAAGCGGATGTAATGCATCTTTTCCGCCGCTCCAACCTCGGCGTAAGACTGGACTGGAAGCTGGTCACGCAAGTCAGCTGAAATGAATAATGGGCGGGGCGGAGCGGAGCGGGGCTACCCCTTCCTGGGAGAGCCAATAGCCAATGGTCTTGGCAGGTACCCGCCACACCCCGTAGGGCAGTTAGAGCAGCCCGGGTGGCGCCAAACATCGGCTTAAAAGAACCAATCACGATCACGGTGATGACATCAGGCAATCCAGATATACTCAGGTGCGATTTGCGCCCATTATTCTACATCCATGCTTGTACCTGATTGTATTTATCTAACAAGCGAAGACTCAAAGGAAAACGAAATGAGGTAATTGAATAGAATAGAAAAGTCTGATAAGGAATGGAAATTGGAAAATGAAAATGTTAAAAAAAAGCCTGCAACTGACACAGTACCCGTCTATAAACCCTTTTTTTGTGGGCGTACACACATCCGAAGTAAGTGAGAAGAGAAATAAAACATAAAAGATAAATACCAAGGTCAGAAAGAGACCCATCGAGGAAGGAAAAGTTCCGAACCAGATCACACTGGCCCGGCGGGTATAGATGTAATACATGCAATCAACTCAACCAATCAACAACACGCCCCCCCCCCCGGCATCACTTAATCCTTGAATTCAGGAGTACTGTCGCTGCCATGGTCCATTGCGGGAAGGATGTGGTCAGCAGTGCTCTTGCGGCGGATGGCGTCTTCAAGATACTCTGGTTTGAGCTGCCCACTTTTATCGTAGCGATAAGGCTCCTTGATCGAGTTGGTGACAGCATCAAAAACGTTGGTAGACTTCTTGAAGATACTGTCCATCTCTTCAAGGGAACGGTAGCGAGTTTCAGGGAAGAAAAAGTATACAGTGGGGAAGATAAATGCGTTTCTAGGACCTGTTAGTTTCGAGCACTGGTGCCAAATTGGGCTCAAGGGGGTCGTCGGGAAATCTTACATAACAGCGAAGATGATATAGGTCTTGTATCCAATGCTATTAAATGCCACGGGGGTAATCATCACAACCATGAAGTTAAAGATCCAGTTGGCACTGAACAGAAGTTAGCTGCACCATACTTGCAAAACAAGAGCTGAGCGGAATGCAGGAACTGCGCTTACCTAGTTGACAGCGCATTAGCTGGCGCACGGATTCGCAGCGGCACGATTTCTGCCGGGTACAACCATGTCATTCCAAGCCAGCCGATCGCAAAGAAGGTGTTGAATACGAAAAGGAAGACTGCCTGTGCGATACCAGCTCTGCTGTCATCCAGGTGCGTCAACCGATAATTGGCACCTGCAAGGACGGCCATGGAGATCGACATGCCAGCGGCCTGAGGTATAAGACTTTATTAGCTGATATGATCCTAAGACTGGGATATGGATGAGTGATTTACCCCGAAAAGCATGAGTGGCCGACGTCCAACTTTCTCAATGATGTAGATGGGGATAAAGGAGGCCATGAAATATTCCGTGCCGTTACAAGCAGCTAGCAACTTTGGTAAATGACTGCCGACAAGACCGATCTGACTGTACAGTTGAGGCGCCTAAAAACGCATTAGTAATGAATCCATATCACAGCATCATAAAGGAATAGCTCACATAGTATGTGATAAGGTTGATGCCGGATATCTGCTGATACATCTGGACTACGTATGCGAGTGCGACTCTGTGGAATTCACGATATTCACTCATTCTGAACAGGCTTCTATATGTACCCTTAGACATTTCCTGGACGGTGGCTTCAATGGCTTCAAGCTCTGCCTTGATGGTGGGGTCATCGCGAGGTTTCTCGTTAAGAGCCTCAAGAATGTCAAGTGCTTCCTCATTCCGGTTCTGCATGACGAGCCATCGCGGAGACTCAGGCAAGTTGAGAATGGAACAGAAAATGATCACAGCAAAAGTAATTTGAAAGGCTAGTGGAAACCGCCATGCCACTTCTTGATCTCCAATCCATGCAAAGCCTATTTCGAAATTATCAGCGTGCGCTTTATAAGACAAGGATATAAAAGTTTCAACCCACCGTAGTTAATCCAATAACTGAAAGTAATGCCTCCTGTAATCAGCGAACCCTGAACCATAATCAGCCTGCCACGATCATGAGCCTGTGCTGTCTCTGATTGCCAAGTCGGCACAGTACTTGTGTTTATGCCGTTACCAATACCGGTGACAATGCGGCCAATAATTAAATGAGGCAAATCATACGCGGTGCATTGCAATAAAGCCCCTATTGACATGGTGATGCAGCCAACGAAGATGGTTCTCCGTCTGCCTAGCGGATTCCCGATGAAGATGGTGAGGATAGCTCCCAAAAAACATCCTAGATTGTAGGATGCCACTGCAATGCCTTGGTTCGAACTGCGCCGCGATTGCGCCTCGGGGTCATTTTCGATAAGCGGGTCTAAGGGATCGATCGAGGGGAAGTATTTGTTAAACGACGGCAGGTCTAGTAGACCACCGGTTACACCCTGATCATAGCCAAAAAGACTTTGGTTTTGGGGCACCAGTCAGTTGCAAAGAGATTCTCAGCACCGTGGAATGGTATTAGCAACATACAAGAAATCGAGACTGCCGAGTGAACTGATAGCCAAGTTCAGGGCGCGGCCTCTGAGGCCAAAGAACTTCTTCCCAAACATGGTGATCAAGCACAGCACAAACAACCGCTGTGGACCTTGGGAATAAGAAATGGAGTTCGAAGATGATAAGCAAAGAGATAACAGCCAGCAGTAATAAATGATCAGCTGGGGTTTATGGGGGTTATATACGTTCTATACCACCATCCACACATTGACAGTTCTCCCACACTCTCGGATTGACAAATGCGGAAATCCGAGACTGTGGAGAACCCATAGTGTATGTGATATGCGGAGAGCGACATGGCAGGCCTGGGATGGGATGGGGAACGAGTTCCACAGTATTATTTGCGAGACTTTTGTTGGCTGGAAATAATGTAACCCGCCAGAAGGTCGAAATTTCCACTTTTTCTATCGAAAATGCAATCAAATCTTTCTTCCCCTCCACAGTAATAATAGCATAGCCTTCCAGGAGATTTCCACTGTTATCCCCATACAACTACCCGAGTCTCCGGGGATATTGGGGAAAACATGGCGCCCAACACAGCTTGTTCAGAAACAGGCAGATTCACGCGCAGCTTTGGCAGTCCTAGCCATTCTTAAACGCGATAAAAAGAGGATCTTGTAGGGCAGGTGGCGTTACTAGTTTCTTCATTCTTTATAATTTCTTTTCCATTTGGAGTGGAGCTGAACTTGAGGACTTGAGAAGCTTGCGAAGCTTGCGAAGCGCTAGTCGAAGATATATTACTGGGGGGTACGGAGTACGGAGTAGACAGGAGTAGGATTGAGGGATATCTGTTACTAATTCTTGGTGGGAAATTGTTGTGGAAATTTTTATACAAATCGCATTCAAGCTTGAACGATGCAATTATGGATAAAAAATCCCAAATGTTAAAAGGTCCCAAGACAAAATGACTTGGTATCTTGCAAAAATCAACGTTGAATACTTTTCCCTCGCAGAAGAACCATTCTCCGTATCGGCCTCCTTTCGGCATCCTTGCGGCTACTACTCCCACCAACGTGCCCAAGCTTCCCGCGACACGGAGACGGGCTCAAACCTTGGAACAGAGAAAAACGCTTTTGAAAAAAAAAGTAATAAAACGAGAACGGCCCATGATGTCATTATACCCTTGTTGCAGACTCAGTGCCGAAATGTGGTCTCCATAGCTAACTTGGCGAGAACTGATCCAACCCTGGAAGCTCGGCCAAGCCAATCACTGCGGCGATATGCCAAGTAGATACACCTTGAAGTTCAACCATGGCCATTATTCCATCATCTTTTTGGGGGCCATTATTGTGGACGTTCCAACATTAGAGATAATATTATTATTTAAAGCTTATTTTTCATTGGTGGGCGAGCATACCCAGGTTCGAAGGTTTTGCGTCGCAGCCAAACAAAGATAAGGAACTGGAAAAGCAACCATGGCCCATGGAGCTGAAGGGCCAGGTTTTGGAACCCTGATGCCAAGGCTCCCAACGCCGGCGCCGACAGGGATCGCATCACATGCAAAGTCCAGGAGTTAGAATCTGGGAGCTTGGGAATCCCTGGTCGTTTATTTGGGACATCGTGGGAAATCTCGGGCGGTTTGGAATTCCCGAGAAAGTTGCGATTTTCCAAGGTTCCAAATATCAAAGGATCCAAAGTCGTACTTCAAGAATGACTATCAAATTGGAAGCATTTTTGAGTATCAGGGAAAAATTCAGCTCTTCAAAGCTGATTTATTGCCTATCGGTCAAAACTTCTTGCCAAACGACAATAACATAACCTCTCATTGTTTAGGTACTAATCTATTCTCCGCGAGAAAAAAACTCCAAGTCCTGATATATCACCTAAATAAGGGGTGTGCCAAAAGAGATCATGATACTATAAAAAGTGAAATGCGGAGAAGATTTAAAAATAAAATAAAAATGGACATATCGACCGAAAATATCCCTCACTGAAAAAAAGGAAAGAAATGATAAGAGGAACGGATTATTCGCACGCTAAAGGTGAGATGTATATGCAGGTCAAAAACTCCAATCATAATCATCATAATATGGAGGATGAATAAGAGAGAAAGAACTAAGTGGTATCAAGATATAGCCAGTCATAACTGGGCGGGAAAAAGGGACACATTTCACAGCTGCTGTCCAAATCCACAAAGGAAAAAACCAATCAGAAATAGAAAGGGAAAAAGAAAAAGAAAAGAAAAAGAAACGAAAAATATATAAAATAGGTGACGGTTAAGAAACCCCCCAAAAAAACGCGCGACTTAATCATAGATTCATCGTCACCGTCATACTATTACTATGAACCAGCAGGCACGGAGGAAGTCCATCGCACATAAGGTCAAGATCGCTCACATATGACTCGCTGGCAGCCGTATCGCGCCATGTCCCTTCTATCGGCGATGGCAACGTCGTGAAAGTGACTGCTGTCTTTTGACTATGGCTTTTTATCAGCTCGTTGAGTATCAAATGCTGTGCGCGACAGGGGAGGTCGTTAAACGAGAGCGGGACAACGGTTTGGGATGGGTTGCTGGATGGCGGGGAGCTGGTTTCTGGAGAATCAGAGGGGGATGCTGCGGTTTCTGCCGCAGGTTGCCTCGCGTATATTGATTCACGAGGAGCTGATGGGCCGGCTGATAAGCGATCTTTCGGCGGGCTGCTGGCAAACATAATTGATGGGCCTGAGTCTTCCTTATCGGCCACTCGGGTTGCGGGGATTGGGGAGGAGGAGAACTTGTTGCTTGATGCTGATCTGGCAATGGCAGGGCGATTTGCGGGAGACGAACCCAGCGGGCTACCTTCGTCCGTGGTGGTGATGGTTGGGCCGTGAGGACAGAGTGGCGTGACTTCAGAGTCAGACGCACTCGACGACTCGTCTGCAACAGCAGTTTCCGTACTGGCTATAGGTAAAATATGCCTCGCCTTGTGGCGTTTGGAATTGTACACGCCATCCCGAATTCCCTGTTTCATTCCATCTGATGGACTCTTAGATGTTGCTCCTGCTTCTTCGGCATTTGACTGGGAAGGCCGTGCAATACCAGAACCGTCTTCACCACCGTCGTCACCGTCACTAAAATATGGTTCGAAATCGCTATCATCGCTTGAGGACTCCGAGCTATCATCTGAATGGTAGTCCACCATCGTATCCAGCAAACGCTGTGTTTGCATACCAAGGCTAAACCCCATCGCGCCAAAACTACCAATAGATCTTCTCCTTTTGGAATTTTCCATCAGCTTCCGCAAGCCATCGAATCGCGTCCCGCTACCTTTGTGACGTCCATGCTGAAACGAAGAGGTTGGCCATTTTGGTGCTTTGCCTAGCAGTTTCGACATCTGTTGTTCCATTTTGCCTCCCTTCTGTGGGCTGACATATCCGGCACGGAATCGGCGTACATCCTGCCACCAATCCTCGTCCTTCAATGCCAGATCCACGACATCGATACTCTCCTGGTCGATCCCCGACTCATCACCGTTGACGATTATCTGGTATGACTTCAGATCACCACTAGCAAGCCAGAAGACAAGGACCTTTGCTTCGATTCGGAGCTTCTCTAATAATGTTGCCACTCTTCTGCGCTCCTCTTCAACATCGCTTTCATATTCCACAAACACCGCCACTCTAAGACGATATGACTTTTTCCACGATGGTACCGTGTTCAAAATGCATCCGAGCTGTAGAATCAGAGTGTATGTATCGAAGTTCGTAGTGAGAAGGTTTTGCTTGCTTGCTCCATCTGCCGCTATTTCCGCGGACATTTGGATGGGCCACAGGTCGATGTATTTCTTTGTATTACCACCATTTGCAGCTGGCAGCTCGAGCTCATCAAATCCCTTAGCCACAGCGACATTAATCCGTAATTTAAACAACAAGTCCTCCAGTACAGTTAGATAGCTCTGAACACTCATCTTATGGTCAGCTCTGCAAAGTTCAGTCCCATCGTTCGAAGCATCGGGATTTTCATTGCCGTTCTGAGGGTCCGTGGGCTTAGAAATGGAAGCGCGTCCCAAACGGGATGCAAACGGCGTCTCTGCAACCAACTGATTCTTGCGGAACTCGTCGATTATAACGATATTCGGCCGCATACCTCCTAATCCCGAATTTAGTGCGATATTTCTAATGCCCCATTCCGCAGTAGGAGCAATTGATATATTAATGAACGCCTTCACTTTGGAAAATTCGATAAATTTAGTCCACGAAGCTTGTTCTCGACGTGCATCCGGGACTGCGCCAGCAAAGTCATCCGCGACTATAACATGTCCAAGGACGAACAGCCCGCCTTTCTTTAACGAATTGCAGAAATGAATCATTTTATACTGCGAGTCAAAATCGTTCACGAAAAGGAGAATTTGCGGGCGCCAAAATTTGACGTGTTCGGGCCGAAGACGAAGTAGGTATTTGCGGACTTGGTGGTAGATGAGACTCTGACTAACGTCGCCCCACGACTTGGGAGGTGTTGTATAATGGATTAGGAGAAATAACAATACCAATATACAGACACAGCCTGACGCATAGACCCCGTCGACGAAGAACATGGTAACACCGCTGATAACTGTTCCAAATAAGGCTGTCCACGAATTGAAATAATGAAAAGAGGGGCGGAAATTCGGAGCGGACCCAACTTTCAGTAGGAAACAAGCCAAGTTGGTCACTAAGAATGTCATGAGATAGGTCATTGTGATGAACGATGCGATCTGGTTGATGTCGAAAAGCATTGTAATCTGCGCGACGACGAAGGTGAAAAGGATAGCATTGGTTGGTTCGTCATGTTTCGTTGTACCTTGGCCAAAGACGGTTAACCCAGGGATGAGGGTATCTCGGGCTATGGCCTGAAGCAATTTCGCGGAGCCAATGACCCCCATTAAGGATGAAAAAAATGAAGTCGCAAACTCCCCAAGCAGAATAAGGATACCGGAGGAATTAGTCTAAAAACATGTTAGTTAAATACTCAATAGGCTCTAATGTAGGTTCAGGTCAAAAACTTACATCTTGGATGATGTTGACATCGTTATATAAGGATTGTCTGGTGATACTCGAAGCCATTGCTAGAATCACCACGGTATAGGTAAAAAGCGTCACTCCGAGCCCACATAGTGTGCCTTTCGGTATAGATTTACTAGGATTCTTCAAATCGCCGGACATGCTCGCACCCCTAAATGATAAAAGAAATTCAGCTCCTCAACTTTGGGGATCAAGCGCCATGGGTATAAAGGTGTTCATACGCGAATATTCCCCCGGTAGCAGGAAATAGGATACCAAACAAATCCTGGAAGGTCTCTCGGCCACGTATTTGACTCCCAGCGGCACCTTTTGTAAGCCTTGGCAAGAGGTTATCGACGAATGTCTTTGAACTAAATCCGGTGAATTCAATTCCCAGGGCTGTATTTTTGAATGGCTCCATCATAAGGGCAGAAACAGGAATACTGAAGGTTGCTACCAGTAAGATAACGAGCAGTCCATTACTAGCGCGAGAAAATATAGAGCTTCCTGCCAGGCAGATCCCAGTACACAGAACTAGGACGATGGTGGCCCAAAGATAGGTCCACCAAAATCCTTCTAGCATAAACTGAGACCACTTGCCGGAAACGGAGCCAAAGCTTTGAATCAGGCAATTGATCAAACCGACGGCATTCATTCCAGTGTTGAGTACGAATCCTATATAAAACACGATTCCAATAGAGCCACCGAATTCTGGGCCGAGGGACCTGGATATAAGGTAATAGGCGCCACCTCCACGGACCGTTCCGTTTGTTGCAATAGCTGAAATAGACATTGTTGTCAAGAGATTTATTAGGTACGAGGCAGCAAGCATTCCTGTTTCTCTGAGTCAATAATTCATTCATTCGCAGCGACAGTTGGAGGAACCCATTTACCCAATATACCCAAAACGCCAGCTTGTCCCAGAATAAACCCAAACCGAAGGAACATAAGAATACTCAGCACATTTAACGTGGTGGGAACAAAGACACCTGAGAAGCTGCCCAGTTTTCCGGCGCCGTCCGATGCGCCAGATCTCTGATCACCTTTCTCTTTCCTGTCTAGAAAATCAATATTTCGTGGATTCTGACGAGCGACGGATGTGCGCCTCGTGAAAACCACGCCTGGGGTTCTTTGCTGCTCCACGTCTGCTTCCCTGCCCGCATCATGAGTCTTTCCCTTGCCCCAACTCCCAAAAAGGCTGGTTGTAAAACCTCGTCCTCCGGTCTGCGGAGGAGAGGTCGACGTCAGGGGTCCGTATGGTCGATCTGGAGCGGCAGATTGTGTCCCAGGATCATTGTCGTTAACTTGAGTTTCTGCATCAAACCCAGAACCGGCAGCTTCAGCCGATCGAGCAGCAAATATAGGTCGTTTTCGCGGCACGCCATGACCAGCATCCCTGGTCTCTGCCATTTGAAGTTGAACCTGTAGCTAGCTATCGAAACATATGCTGCATGATGAAGCCCGAATTTAGTTAACAGAGTATATGTAAACACGCATCAACTACAAAATCAAGGGCAAGGTCGTAGCGGCCTCTCCTGGAGGCTCGCGAGTAGGTACTAAGCGGCCGGGGTCGTAGAGGCGAAAGGATGGATTGCAATTAGGATTCCGACGGGGCGCAAGTAAGAGTATAGGTAGACGAGTCAGTCGAGAACAGGTACAGCTAAAGAAAGAAACAGAGCTCTGTCAAGCCTAGATACAATGAAGAGAGACGCCGTGCTGGTGAGCAGTTGAAGGTAGATATGTATGTACATTACATCCATGTTCGTTCTTGTAGTCTGACAGGAAAGGAGCACGGACCCTCCAATCTTCATATTAGGTAAGCAGAGTTGGAAGTCAGGCCAGGACAATTGGAGCGGAACATCTATCTACCTAAGTATTTACAAGATGAACAGCCATAATAAAATATAGTGAAATTAGCATATATATGAAAAAGTATTTACACTTCCAAGGTTGGTATATTAGTATACGGTATACGGTATAACAAAGTTGTTTAGTTCTTGCGAATTCAGTCTACTAAGGTTAGATCTGCTTCTGACTGCTGGGGGCTATGACGCCATAAGTCTTGGCCTGATCAAAATTTTGGGCCAAGACCGGGACCTGAATGACTAAGCCACGTGACCCCTACTGGCTTTTATCCTGGCATCCATGGATCCCATGAATGGATCTCGCCCATACAAACTCCTGCCGCCTCACCCTCGGCGAAGCTATCTCAACCTCAAAGAACTTGGTGATATAACCTCCCCTTGACAACTACACTCAATACTCGAAGAAGATATACTCTGATACTCTGCCCATGGCCACAACTTGAAGAGATATATTGCACTCAGCCTATATTATTACCACACTCCCTGCATTGTGCCGTATCCTAGCTATCTGATGGCTACGAAGTACAGTTTTGTTGACATCATTTAACCATACCGAATCATAGTGAAAGCTGCTATCTTTTGCACCAACCGTCACGGGTTTTATTCTTCGTTCAATTTTTAGAAAATTAACAACATCCATTTTGCTCTAAGAAAATGTCGGAAAGCCCAGATAAATCCCCTTCACTATCTCCTTCTCAACAACCTGGTTCTCCAAGCCTGTCGATCCGGTCTGCTTCCCCAGCACCAGGGTCACTTCCACGGCATATTGCAACCGCCCGCCTAGCTTCCCCCATCCCATCGTCGTTCGATGGTCAGGGCCAAAGCTCTCGGCCAATTCCACCTTCAAATGGGCCTTCAGGGGAGCAACTCACCCTCGCTGGAGTGGATCATGCCGCCTCATTTCATGGCCCTGGTCATTCTGCTTTAGCGTCAGCGCTACAGCACGCTCCCGTACAGAGGAAACTCTCTGGGAACACTCCTCCTCCTCCTCAAACGGATACCGATTCTCCCGCGTTGGCCCCTATAAAATCGACTTATGGGTCGTTCGATGCTAGGTCTGGTAAAGACGGTAGTTCGGATCAGGGTGGTGGAACCATGGAAAACCCAGATATCGTGAGAAGGCACTTGGTTCAGCCGCAATATGACTCGGATAACCGTGTATCGGGGCAAGATTCGAACTCGTCAAGGAATGGGGGGGCGAATGAGGAGTTTTCTAGTCTACAGCTCCAGGGGGGGGATATTACAAGACCGATCTATAGATGGGCAAACGAATCAGCGGGATATGGAAGCAATGGGTCTCGCCGCAGGCGAAGTTTTGATATAACTCGACCGGAGCCGGAGAGTGAAGTCATGGACATCAATACGATCAAGGTACCTGGAGGTTTCCGGAGAGATTTTCTTCGACGGGTTGCTGGCCCTGGGGAGTCACAGGGCATTCACGCCGCTGAAGAAGGTGAACAGCAGAACGGCAGACCTGCTCTGCTCACAAACAATTTTCTGGAGTTTCTGACTCTATACGGTCACTTTGCGGGGGAGGAACTGGAAGAGGACGACGAGGCTCTGGAACCCGATGAGTATTTTGCCCCTGATTTATGGAGTCGTCGGGAATCTATGACGGATGAGGACAGACAACTGCTAGCGGAAGAGGATCCCCTGCTCGGCCCAGAGACTCCTGGGAAACGTCGCAGGCATAAAGAACGTACTAAGTCACCGACAACCACATCAACTGGAGCAATGCTTCTTCTTCTGAAATCATTCGTTGGCACGGGTGTTTTGTTCCTGCCAAGAGCGTTTATGAATGGAGGAATGCTGTTCAGCTCCGTCGTGCTGGTTTCTGTGTCCCTTCTTAGCTACTATTGCTTTATCCTTCTTGTCAACACCCGACTGAAGATCCATGGCTCATTCGGTGATATAGGAGGTGTGCTCTACGGCAAACATATGAGACGGATCATTCTAGGGTCTATCGTGCTCAGCCAAATCGGTTTCGTGTCTGCGTATATTGTCTTCGTTTCCCAAAATCTACAAGCGTTTGTCTTTGCTGTGAGCAAGTGCGAAACCTTCATCGACATCAAGTTCATGATCTTGATACAACTGGTTGTTTTTATACCCCTCTCCTTCATCCGCGACATCAGCAAACTGGGCTTCACAGCCCTTATTGCAGATGTCTTCATCCTAATGGGCATTATCTACCTATACGCCTACGGCATCGAGACCATCGTTGACAACGGTGGCGTTGCAGACATCAAACAATTCAACCCCATGAGCTGGACACTTTTTATCGGCACTGCCATTTTTACATATGAAGGCGTCGGCCTCATCATCCCCATCCAAGAGTCCATGAAGAAACCTCACAAGTTCCCCGGCGTCCTGGCCCTCGTGATGACTATGATAACCACCGTATTCCTCTCTATGGGCATGCTCGGCTACGCCGCCTTCGGCTCCAAGACTGAAACCGTCGTCTTGCTGAACCTGCCCCAGGATAGCAAGGTGGTTAATGGGATTCAGTTCCTGTATTCCGTGGCGATTCTTCTCAGCACGCCGCTCCAACTGTTCCCCGCGATTCGAATCTTAGAGAACGAGCTATTCACCCGCAGCGGGAAATATAACCCGGGAATCAAATGGAAGAAAAACGGATTTAGATCTCTCCTAGTCGTGTTCTGCGCTCTTGTGGCATGGGGCGGTGCAGCAGATCTGGACAAGTTCGTCGCGCTTGTCGGTAGTTTTGCCTGCGTGCCGCTTGTTTACGTTTATCCTGTAAGCTTACTCTTTTTGCTTTTTTCCACTTTTCACCCTCTCTTTCAACCATTTACGTTTTCCTTTCTCCCTTTTAAGATCTCAAGCCGCTAACGAACCTCAAAAAAAAACACAGCCAATGCTCCATCTCAAAGCCGTCTCAACAACCACACGCCAGAAATATGCAGATATAGGCCTCGCAGTCTTTGGCGTGATCGGATGCGTCTACACCACCGTCCTAACCGTGTCAAATTGGGCCGCCAGCGAATCTTCCGGAAGCCCTAACCATTGTTCCCTGTAAAACGGAACTTCATAGAAAGAAAGAAAGAAAGAAGAGCGTTACGATGAACGAATGAACCCTTTCTAGAAACCCTCCTTCCTACCCACCAAAGCCCACCACACCCTCTTTACAACTCTCGTTTTTTTTACTATTTATTTATTTATATAACTAGAATGCGCAAAGACAGTTAACCATTTCCCCCTGTTAAGCGAGACACAAGCACCCTCATCGAAACTTCCTCGCTTACACACCTCACTTTATTGTGGTGGCTATACGGTACATTCTCTCGCTATGAAAACATGGAATGCTTCCACCCAACTATTTTTGCACGAGGGAGTGGCTTATTATTATTATTTTCCATAGCTTTTTCACAAAAGCTTTCCAAAGCTTCCAGTTTCTCCTACCCTTTTCTTTGTCCCTTTTTTTTTTTTTCTCCATGCTTTTTTTGTTAGAATCAACCTAGCGAATTTTTTGGGGAGTTTTATATATTCAGAAATTCTTTTTTTTTTTTTTGGTTTTTTCGTGAAATGGAGTACGGAAAGATTTAACATACATATGTGCATAGAGTCTGCATATTCTTCTATCTTATCTCAGTCATTCTTATACATACATAGCCAAATCCCAAATACAATAAACAATACATATATATGAGAAAAGCGTAGTAGAAAAAAAAACGTTCACACCCTCTCTATATGATGCGATGATCAGATTTAAAAAGAAAGAAAAAAGAAGATAAGATCCAAATGAAATAGAAGCAGCCGGTATGTAGAAAGCCGGAGCAGCAAAAGAAAACCTGTCCCCAATATACATACATAGCATAACAAGGTGCAAGGGGCCGGGGTTCGGGGGTTCGGGTGTACAATAATTCAAACTAAAAAACAAAAAGCAAAAGGGACGCAGAAGAAACCGGTAAAAAGCGGTATTATCATATATAGTGTTTTTTTTTCATGAGAACCTTGTTACGATTTCTTCCCCCCAGCAGCAGCAGCAGCAGCATCGGCTATAGCGCTTGTACCAGCTTTCGCCAGTTCGGCTTGTGGCGCGTCGAATGTCTTTCCCGCGGCAATCGCAGCGTCTCGTCCGCCCCAGCTAGATAGGCAACATGTCAGTATGTTGTGTAACTTTTCAATAAGTATATGAACTGGGTGTGAATATATAAAGGGGAGGAATAGCTTCTCCCCCTTTCCCCCTCAAAAAGCAACCAAATAACCCATTATGAAAACCAAGGGGGGTGCGGTATAGTAAGGGGTACAAAGGAAAGAATATATCACATACTTCCACCAATTCATATACCGATATCCCTGCGTCAGCTGCGCGCCAAAGTTCACGAAATGGCATGCGAATAGGAGATAGTTCTTGGGGGTCACGGCGAGGGCGTAGCGCATGAATGTGCCGGAGTATATCACTAGGGCGCCTGTCATTTGGCCGGAGATACTGTTTTTTTGGGGGGTTCATTAGCATATTAGTTGCTAGGTGAGATGTATAGTGTTGTATATGCCCCGGTGATTTTAGGGGGGGAGGCAGGAGACGCTATATAGGAGAGAAGAGAAGAATGGTTTTCCGATTCGAGGAGAAAACGAACATTTCAGGATCTTTCTGTGTGTCCATCACGGCTGCGATGGGGATACCGAAGTTTGAGACTGGGCCCCAGAAATCTGTTTGGTTTTGAATATAATGAATGTTGGTTAGCAGATGTTTCTGTGTATGTTTATAATATGGGCTAAAGCTGATTGCTGCCAATGATGAATCCCCCCCCCCCCAATATGTCCCGCGAGCATATATTGTAGCAGACGATCAAGGGACGACAGGGTAAAAGGCAATTGCTTTTGTTTTCTCTCCCTCCCTCCCTCTCTCTCCCTCTCTCTCTCTCTCTATTTTCTTAACTTACGTGTTGAGCATACATAGTCCAGCACCTTGTTCGAGCGTATCTTCGTATTGAGAGCTTTGATTGCGGCGGCGGCCATCTTTCTCCTGGATGAGCGGAGATTTGGGTAGAGGGAAGTATTCACAAGCTGGACAGATAAAGTGCTTTGCAAAGATATAAATAAGTAATCTGCCGTCCTGACTCCTGGATTTAAGTATTGTTTCTTGTTTATTGTTTCTCGTTCTCTGTCTGACTCCGCGAGCTTCGTTCGGTCTGTTTCAATCTTGCTTGTTTTGGCTCCGAATTCCGGAGAGAGAGACGGAGAGACGCTAGCTGTATTTGGATTGATTGATTGGTCACGTGTCACCCCCCGCCGCTGGGCGAAATTTTGATATCAAGAAAACAAAGACAAGGGGAGAGGGAATGAATTGGTTGGATAGATTTTAGCCCAAGAAGTACACGAGGGCAAGGAACGGATGAAAATTATGTTCTCTTTTTGATTTTTTGTCTCTTTTTGTTGGCTAATTTAATTAATCTGCTTTAACTGTATGGTTGGTAAAATGAGAAGCCGTTAATGTTAAACACTACCATCGCCATCCATCAACTTTCTTGCTTCCACCAGCGCCCCAACGCCATTGAACAAAGTAGTAGATTTTTGATTTTTGATTTTTGATTTGAAATAACAACAGCAGATGTTCCGTCATCTGTGGATCTTGGTGCTTGGCGATAATTCGTCGGTGTAAATTGGATCTTTGGATATCCATGCCACGTAACAAAAAGTCCTTTCCTCCACGTTCTTCTCTGGTCCGTAGCCATTGTTTGTGCGTGCCTCCGTCAACGTATATAACTCAATAACCCTTTCAATTTCATCGTCCTCCAAACCCAGGGGGCGGGAACCCTCTCCCCTGGCCAGGGGGTGGTTGGAAACCAGGCGGCGGTTGGAATCCTCCGGCTGCTCGCAGATATCCAGTTAGCAAATGAATTTAAAGGATATAGCCGGGAAATAGAATTAGGAATAGGAATATAAATAGAGAAATATGAACAAAAGAGATACTTACGCGGTCCGCCGGGTACACCAGGTCCACCAAATCCAGGAGGCGGTCCGAAGCCAGCTACATACAATTATCATATATCAGTAATAAATTCTTCAAGCCAGTAATACTGACAATGCCAATAGAAAACACAAACAAAACTTACGAGGGCCTCCAGGTGGTCCTCCTCGTCCTGGGAATCCTGGGGGAGGGGCTCCGGGGAATCCGGCGGGGGGGAACCCTCCAAAGCCGCCGGGAGGTGGTGGTCCACCAACACCAGCTGCTGGTCCACCAAGGCCAACGGGCAGACCTCTTCCAGCCGGTCTGCTAATACCAGGCCCTGCGGCCAAGGTAGCGGCGCCTGCTCCTGATACACCTGGCACAGCTGTTCCTAATCGCGCTGCGGGGTCTGCGGGCGGGGGTCCATCGACGGAACACGAGACGACGTGTGTTCCGCGCACGATTGTTAGGCCGAGTGTCCGTTTCTCCTCAGCTTCGACGAGGGTTGGTGTGCTAGATCCGGGAGCTTGGGTGGTTTTTGTTGGTTTTCTCTTGACACGGCGGAATTCCTCTGTATCTGCGAGGACGAGGTTCATGTGCTGGCGCGGGGTGGGAATATTAGCCATTAGCGATCATTATCATCATCAATATGCAAATGCAGCGAAAGTACCTTATCAAAAGCCAGCATTTGTCCCGTCATTTGCCGTCCATCGGTTAGGGTCACCCTCATCCGGTAGTTGATCTGGCAGTCAGGTGGTCACTGTTAGCGCATCACAACTGCAGGTTACAGACACAGACACATATACATAGACGTACGAGGTTTTGCTAGAGTGAGATGTTAGCAGGTGTCCCTCCATCAGTCAATGAATGAAGCTTGCTCCTTTGCGCGATTTGCTGGAGGGTGACATACCATCTTGCCCTGTTTGTTTGAAGCCATTTTGCTTCACGCGCGCGCACAAGTGCGACTTTAGCAACCCAGCTCAAGATGGGACAGAATATAAAAGGAATATATCAAATCATCCAATGCCCAACTAGCTCTCCGTAAGCCTCTACGATATAAAACAAGTTGATGGAGGAAGAAGTCGGCTGTTGTTGCTGGCTTGACTTTTGTTGTCGCATATATAAATCCATATATATAAATACCCGCCAAAGTCTGGAAGGTTTTGGGCTCGCTAAGTCAGCCACCAAGACGCCAAGACGCTAAGGGTTTTTGTCGTCTTAGGTCATCCCACACATTTGGCCATTTGGGGCATATTTTACGGCTTTTCAATTTCAACCTCAGGAGATTCCTCGTAGCATTTCAACAACTAACAGCAGACTGTCCAGCAGCACACGAGTCGCCATGGTGAGTGTTACTGAAGACCTATCATCTTTGATTCTATGCTAGATTTTAGTATTTTTTTTGCTAATTCAATGCGATACAGGCCGAGGGAAAAGACACCACCAACCCCATGCGGGAGCTCCGCATCCAAAAACTCGTCCTCAACATCTCCGTTGGCGAATCCGGTGATAGACTCACCCGTGCTGCTAAGGTGTTGGAACAGCTGAGCGGTCAAACTCCTGTCTACAGTAAGAAAATCCAAACCCGGATCGGAAAAGCAACGAGAGCCATTCATTCGATGATGGCAGAGGAGACAAACGCGGACAGAGATCTGACTGGGTGCAAAAATTATAGGCAAGGCGAGATACACCGTCCGTACCTTCGGTATCCGTCGTAACGAGAAGATCGCCGTGCACGTCACCGTCCGCGGACCCAAGGCTGAGGAGATCCTCGAGCGTGGCCTCAAGGTCAAGGAATACGAACTGAGAAAGAAGAACTTCTCCGAGACTGGCAACTTCGGCTTCGGTATCAGCGAACACATCGATCTCGGCATTAAGTATGACCCCGGTATTGGTATCTACGGAATGGACTTTTACTGCTGCATGTGAGTTTTTTTCTCTTTCATTTTTCTTTATTTTTGTTTAAATCGAAGAATAGCCCAGATTGGGGGCCTGGGTTTGGTTTCGGCATATCGCTATCAGCTCCTGGGACGGCTTGTTTCAATTACGGGGGATGAAGAAAGAAAGAAAGAGAGAAAGAAACGACGGCATTATTAACGAGCTTTGAACTAACGTATTTATAGGACCCGACCTGGTGAACGCGTCGCTACCCGCAGACGATGCAAGTCCAAGATCGGCTCAAACCACAAGATCAACCGGACCGAGACGATCAAATGGTTCAAGTCTCGCTTCGAGGGAATTGTTCGATAAATGCTGTTTTTTGTCTCTCCTGATTTGCGTTGCTGTTTAAATGGGAAAAGAGTAAAAAGGAGCGGAGCCCAAAATTTTCTTTCTTTTTTTTAAATTTTAAATCCAGCGTCAGGTTTGGGCACGTTGTCTTCCTCTTTTTCCTTTTCTGTTTTTTTATTAATGATGTAACTGAAAAAGAGGAAAAAGAAAACCGAAACGGGACAACGAAAATGGAATCTGCCATTCAACGTCCGGACTCTTTGACCTATAACACGAGCCTGCCTCTTAACGGGATGAACCAACCTGGGGATTTGGCGAAAGTGATTCAGGGCGCGGGGTGCTAGATTTCCTCCCCCCCCACCCCTCTTTGTGTTTTCTTCCCTTCCCCCCCTTTCTGCTATACAATGAATGACACAAATGTTTTTTCCTGACAAGAAAAAAAGGAAGAAAAAGAACGCTCTTTTTTGCTTGTTTCCTAAAGATCCACAATGGAGGCTTCACAAAGGGTGTCGTTCCGCTTAACCATTGCTTTGAAACAAAAAGAGAAAACCCTCAACTGATAATGATCGGGGGGGGGCGATTCTTTTTCCTTTTTCCTTTTTTTTATTTTCTGGGGTGCGTCGAGTCGACCCTCAGGCGGCCTAAAATTTGAACGTTGGACATTTGGATTCTGTCCTTGTTCCCCTTTGGCTGATAGCTTAATGAAGCTAAGGCTTATATAGGGATTGGGATGGAGTCGGTGTTTCAGTTTACATTTTCCTTCCCACCACCATCAACTTCGTCTCGCCTTGGCTGTTTTTCTTTGCTTGGGGGCTTTTTATCTGGCTGGAAATAACAAACTTGCCGGATAGATGCCTTTTTGCAGAGGAGAGAGCTATAGGGTGAGGCGAGGTGAGGTGAGGTGAGGTGAGGCGAGCGCTTGAGGGGAGTTGGGACAACATACACTTGATCACTTGATACGATGGCTATCTGTGTGTATCTATATATGTGTGTGTGTGTCCCATCGGACTGTGACGATACCCCTTTAGCTCCTATATATTGGAAGCTATAGAGGTTTGTTATGCTGTAGGAGGTGGTTTGCATATATACTCCGCTCTCCCATTACTTCAGGTAGGTCATTTGGCACTGGTTCGTTCGTAGACAGCGCGTCTTGCAAAAAAAAAAGGGGGGGGGGTGCTGAAAGTACACATTGAACACGGCTATCCACGTAAGTTGATGTGTAGATGATAATGATAATATGCTACTAAGGTAGTAGAACCATCGATCTTCCTGTAGTTTGTTGGTTCGGTTTTGTGGTTGTGATTGTCAACGATGCTAACCATGTACTCTGTAGTTAATTACCTATGTATTTTTTTTACTCCAATTAAAAGAGATGCTTGTCTTATTTTCATGGGGTAAGATGCAAAAAGGGAGAAACAGACGTGTCTATCATGGTGCCAGAATATTGCAGACAAACAGGGCTTCAATCCTCTGAAGGGGTTGCAACGATAGCGGTCCTTTTACTATATATATAGATATATCCAATATTTCCGTCGACATCTCTTGTCTTGGTCTGAAACTTTGACTCCCAAGTAACGAGCACTCTGGACCATCGAGGAGACCATTTTGGAAACACACCGATTATGCATTCATATGACGAGTAGATACATTGATACATACATTCGCATTTGCAACAACGCCAAAAAAAACTAAAAAAGGGAAATCCGCAAATAAATCGCATATTCTCATATCATAATATATCCTCGGATCAATCTGGCATCGCCGGCCACACTGTTGACAGTCTTGTTTTCCAATTCCCATTTCTTACCTTAAAAACTATCTTGAAATGTTATGTTTGAAGCGTGTTTAGAGAAGAAGAAAAAGAAGAAAAAAACACTTACCCGCATCACATAATGCAACATGTTGATTTTCCTTTCCCGCGCGTCTGGCGAAGGGATTTCTGAAAATATTCCAAATTTCCAAAGAGATGATCAGGAAGAGAAAAAGAAAAAGGAAAGAAATATTCCAAAAAAGAACAAAAGAGAAAGAAAATGTTTCCCATAATTCATCCACTCATACACACACACACACACACCAATTTTTTTTTTGGTTCTTTTGGCTGTTGTTTACCCTTCTTTCCTGTCCTTCTTTTTCAGTGGTGCAGTCTTCGCTACCTGTCTCATTTAAATTTGTTTCTTTTTTTCGGACAATGCATAATGCATAGCTACCGCAAATCAAAACGATCACTTTTGCTTCGACCCGGTACCCCTTACGTAGCTATTACGGGACGGACAATATCAGCAAAGGCACTTCTTTCTCATAACATCGAGGCTCTAATCCCGGAGGCAGAATTAAAATTTAAAATTTAAAAATAGAAGAAAGACACTCACTTATCCCACCAACTCGAAAAGAACCGCTTCTTCTCCGGCCCCACACCGACATTCTGTTCATGCCACTGTTCCCTGCGCGTCGCAAAGCTGGTATCTGCCGTATTCCGCTTCTGCGAGGCGAGGTTGGAGAAGAGGTTTGTTCCGCTGATGGAGTTGCTTCGGCGGAATGCGTCGGGGCGGGGGGTACTTTGGGCTTCGGAACCCGGTGGCTGAGCCATATATGGCGAGCGGGAGGATTGGGCTTGGCCTTGGGCTTGGCCTTGGTGTGACATTTGGCTGCCGCCGAAGGAGGATAAGGGAAAGGGGGGTGGGGATGGGAGGCCGGATGACTGCGTGGCGGTCGTTGCGGGACTTGGGGGTGGGGAGAGGGTTCCTCCCGAGCTAGAGATAGAGGAGGTTGTGGAGGCCTGAGGTTTTCGAGGGGAGGGTTGACAAGTGGTTAGTTTGAGGTCTATTGGGCTTCTTTTCTCTTTCTTTTTCTCTGGTGGCATATGTTGGAGAAGGACTTATTTCAAGACGTACCCTTCGTAGAGTTTCACCGGGGGACGTGGGGATGGTTGGTCTAGTGGGCATATAGTAATATGGAGGCCCGCCACGAACCCAGACTGGAGGATGATCAGGACGGTCACTTGGTCGTTCGCTGGGGCGGTTACTCATTTCACTGTCTGTGGCTTTTTTTAAAAAGTATTTTTATATAATATAGATGGAAGACACTTAAGGAAGCGTAATATTATTGTCTGGAGGGAAATCTTGTCGCTGAGCTTCGGGATGGGGCGGCTTTATATAAAGATATGCGGGGGGGGGCGAGATGAGGGCCCAGCCAGCCAGACAAACAGTTCATGTCTTATTCTTGGTTGCTCTAGAAGTGTGGCCTTGGTATCAGTGAGGTATCGGTACATGGATATTTACTGGGGATATATACCTATATATACCTATATATACAGCTGCTGGTGGGGAGGATATATTTGTGGGGGGAGATTGTTGCATGAAGCTTACCCCGGATTCTCGAGAACTGTGTTATATGTATCCTCTCCAACGTGCATATAGGTACGCAGCTAATAGACCTCTTATTTGCTCCAACAATTACTTTACTACTACTAACATTCCATGATATTTTTTATAGCTTCATAGCTATGTTCTGGTGTAAGTATCCCCAGGTAGAGGTACCTGCACCAGCCGGTTGACGTCATTTCTGCACAGAGTTCCGCCAAGCAGCTCTAATCCGCCGAAAGTTTAAAGGGGCACATCTATATAACTCTATATCCATAATGGTTATATATATATATATATATATATACATCCAGATATCAAAAAATTAAAAAAGACATCATTCTATCGTCCACTTTTGCAAAGCACAAAACACGAATAGGGGACTCTATTCCAATCATGTCTTCCCCTACTAATTCCCCGTCTACCTACCCTCTTTTCACATTCACCTCCCATCTCTTCTCTACTACACATCTACTACACCATCCCATTCACTTCAAAGCTCCAAAAGCTATACATCTACAAGCCTGTCTTTTCAAAAAAAAAAGATACATTGGTTCGATCGTTACTACAAACTTCAGACTGCCTGACACGCGTTCATGTTGATATCAGCTTCTTTCGCTACTGGAACAAAAGCTCAAGCTTCCTCGTTCAAGCTTCTATACAAAGCTCCAGTAACAGATATCTAGTCTACAGCCAATCTTTCAACGAAACCTGCATCTACATCTGCATTATATCGTACTACACTGTTCTATCGAGCTCGCCAGATTCTCTGGTATCAGATATTTACAAGCTCCTCTAAATAAATAAAAACCACTCAACCCACAACAGTCAGCTTCAAACTGAGCCGCATAGAGTCTTATCAAACCACCACCCCAAGAAGCTTGCTTTGCTCATCCCTACGCTATTACAGAAGTGTATTGCCATTAGCTCGCAATGTATGTAAATTCCCTTGATATATCGCCCTAAACCTTTACATTTGTATCCCATTTACTCACCCTCCATTACGGGTGCTAACCACTCCATACAGAATGGATCTACAAACCCTGTCCCCAAGGCTCCGCCGCTTTCTCGAGAACAGACTCGACAACCCTCGTTTTACAGACGAAGCACCATTCATACAGGAAGACGAACTCTCCGAACTCCTCGGCGTCTTCCCTCAATCTGAAGACTTCACCTGCCTTGGCCAGGCCTCCTCTTCCGGCACCCAATGCAGAAGCAAAATCAGCCTAGAACAGCGATACATTGCGCAAACCCTTCTAAGAGGTGCCAACCAAGCCTTCCCGGACCTATGCGCCAACATCAACGAACTTATTGAAAATTTTGAGCAAATCGCCAGCTACCTGCTATGCCAGCGCAATCACCAGAAACAGATTAGCGACCTGGCGAGAGTCTGGTTGCTGAAGACGGTGCAATATCGAGTCTTGGAATGTGATATGCGCTATACACGGTTCGAGGGCATGCTAGATTCCCTGGTGATGAGATTTAATAATATTGGCGAGCAGTTAAGGGTGGATGGGCACCTTTCTGCTGAGGCGTTCGATGCTGGACGTATCCAGATCGATGAACTTCACCCGGGAGCAAATAATGACGACGTTGAGCAGGTGGCCGTTGTGGATGTGAATGTAGATGAAAATGAAGTTGAAGATGCAGATGCAGATGCAGATATGGATGCGAATGTGGATGATGAACCCGCTCCAGCTGACGTTCTTCAAGCCTCAACACCACATCCGCCAGCAGCCCAACCGCACGTACACCATCTCATCTACCATGCAGGCTCCGTGCTCAACCTACAGCGCAGTGAAGCAAGAAACGAAAAGGAAGAAGAAAATGCTGATGAACCGACCCGCATGACAATTGAAGGCGATTGTCCCATCTGCCAAGAACCTCTTATCAACGCAAAAGTCGAAGCCTCTTTGTCATTGTCATCATCATCATCATCATCATCATCATCTTCTTCTTCTCATCCTCTATACGAGTCCCATGAACTCAGCTACTGCTCACGACTCTGCGGGAGGAATTTCCATATGGATTGCATCAACAGGTGGATTAATACTT
>PDND01000165.1:0-66123 GCA_002572855.1 [Emmonsia] crescens | reverse complement strand
GGTGAGGCAGTGAATGGGGTCAACGGTGAGGCAGTGAATGGGGTCAACAGTGAGATGAATGGAGTCAATGAGGAGGCTGTGAATGGAACCAATGAAGAGACAGTGAATGAGGCCAATGGAGAGACCGTTAATGGCACAAACGAGGAGACTGTGAACGGCTCCCATGAAGTGTCTGAAACTTCTCCCAGATATGAGACGAAAACACCCCGGCTATTTATCTTGTCCGCTTTCGACAAGGACGGTGTGAAGAGGACTGCTTCAGATTTGAGAGATTACCTTGCAACAAAAAACTCTTTGCCGTCAAATGATGCAGGAGAGTTTCTCGGTGACCTGGCGTACACACTTTCCCAAAAGAGATCAGATTTCCGATGGAAAACCTATGTCGTCGCAGACTCAATTCCAGAGCTCGAGGACAATTTATCCGCTGTTAAAACTCGATCCAAACCCGCAAACACTGATCGTCCGCCTAGAATCGGGTTCGTCTTCACTGGTCAGGGCGCTCAGTACCATGGAATGGGCAAGCAGTTCTTGATATATCCCACTTTTCAAAAGAGCCTGGAGGATGCAACGACATACATGAAGGCGCTCGGAAGCCCGTGGTCTCTAATAGGTACGTGTTGTGCAGCTATCAAAACGACATTTCGTTTTATTAATTTGTGCACCAGACGAGCTTCTCCGAGACAACGACAGCTCAAATATCCATACGCCTGCCATTGCCCACCCTGCATCGACCTGTATCCAAGTTGCTCTTGTGGAACTTCTAGCCTCCTGGAACATTTATCCTTCTCGTGTGGTTGGCCATTCCTCTGGTGAAATCGCTGCTGCATATTGTGCTGGTAGAATATCCCGGGAGTCTGCATGGGGGGCCGCCTACTATCGCGGGCTTGTCTCTGCAAAGCAACAAAGTGTCAAAGGATCTATGATTGCGGTTGGTTTAGACCAGGAAAAGTTGCGGGCTTATATGGACAAAGTACATGCCGCTCACAAAGGGGAGTTAGTCGTTGCGTGTTTCAATAGCCCGAGAAACAATACCGTCTCAGGCGACGAAGTGATGATCGACGCTCTGAAGGAGTTACTTGATGCAGAAGATATTTTCGCGCGCAAACTCAAGGTCCAGAATGCCTACCACTCATCCCATATGCAGAGACTTGCCGAAGAATATCTGGAATTGATGGGTTCACCCCCTCCCGGACAGCTCTTCGACTCTAATCACGACATCCAGATGTTTTCCACAATTACAGGGAAAAGAAACGAAGATTCTGAACTTACCACCTTGTATTGGGCTGACAATATGGTTTCGCCCGTTCGTTTTACGGATGGCTTGCGCTCTATGCTCTTCCAGCCAAATGAGAACGATCTCGAGTCCCGCCAATTCGACAAAGTCTGGATAGATGAGATCATTGAGGTAGGCCCTCACTCAGCTCTGCAAAGTGCAATTAAGCAGACGATCGCGGCCACTGCTTCCGCGCCTCCAGTTTCATATATGTCTCTTCTTAATCGTCAAGACCCTAGTATCCGTACGATGATGGACGCTGTCGGGAGTCTAAGCGGTAAGGCAACCCCAGTCAATATCTATGAAGTCAATCATGGCTTCACGGGACAAGAGGGCAATGAGCGGAATCCGCAGTTGCTTGTCAGTCTACCTCCATACGCCTTCAACCATGACGAGAAAGGCTACTACGAGAGTAGACTTAGTAAAAAGATACGCTTCCGAGAATTCCCACGACATCAGCTTTTTGGTGCGCCTGTCCAGGACTGGAACCGGCAGAATCGCAAATGGCGACATTTCCTCAGAACTTATGAAAACCCTTGGCTAAAAGAGCACATGGTACGTTACATACTCGGAGCATGAGTGGCAGAGGTGCGTTTATCGATGCTAATTTCGTCACTTTAGGTTACTGGACGTTGTGTTCTTCCCGCAGCTGCATATTTGACAATGGTGACTGAGGCAGTAAGGCAAGTCACAGGTGATGCAGTCAAACTAACGGGAATAAGGCTGAAGAACGTGTCCATAAAATCCGCCCTTCTGGTCCCCGATACAAAAGAGGGCGTGGAGGTGTCCTTATCCATTCACCCTGTGAACGAATCTAACCATTGGGAGTCTACCGTGTGGAAATGGTTTCAAATATCCTCTTACATCTCGGCTCATGACGATTGGATCGAACATTGCTCAGGCTATTTTTCTGTCGAATATAAAACTTCTCCAGATCCAATCGACAATGGCCGTGAGGATGAAGCAGCAACCCAGGCTTGGAAAGATGAAATAGAGCAGGGTGCACGGAGTTGCCAGACGCCGCTAGATATTGGAAAGCTCTTTGACAATTTCGAGACTGTCGGCCTGAAATACGGCCCTCTGTTCAAAAATTTGTCTGATATCACTTTCAACGGTCAACAGCGGGGGGTCATAATGGGCACGGCCACTACCCCAGAATTGGCGTCTGCAATGCCAAAGGGTTATCTTGACTCTCACGTCATTCATCCCGTCACGTTGGACAGCATGTTTGTTGCTGGACTTGTCGCGATCTGTGACCATGGAGGCCAGGCTGTTTTGAAGCGGCCGATGGTACCGACTTTCATCAAAGAATCGTGGATTTCCACAGACAATAATTCTCAGGCAGGAACCAATTTCCGATGTCACGGACAAGCCGCCCTAGAAGCATACGATTCCTATAGTTTTGACATCAAATGTTCGGATGGATCCAACGATGAACCACGGATCTCTCTCTCAGGAGTTCGCTTCACGCCCTTATCGGATGACGATGCTTCGCTAAGCGGGACACAACAACATGGTTACTCGATGGATTGGACGCTTGATATTGATATGCTGGAGTCGCCAGAATTCCACGAGTCAGTGTCAGTTGAACCGTCAGCGACGTACGAGGAGCAGCAAAACTTATTCGAAAAGCTACAGCTCGCATCAGCGCTTCTGATTACCGATGCCCTTAATGAGCTTAAGGACACGCCTGTCAAACCTCCTACAAGCCATTTGCAAAAGTATTACGAATGGATGCATCGGATTGCCGATGATGTCGCAGCAAATTCAGTTGCGCATGCCCCGCTCGACTCATGGAAAAAATATTCTGAGGATTCAAATCTTAAAGAGGAGCTTTATCAGGAGGTCGAAAAGCTTAACAAGGATGGAGAACTTATGATTCGTCTAGGTTCACAGATTCCAGCAATCATGCGGAATGAAGTCGATCCACTGTATCTCATGTTCGGTCAAGACGACATCATGACCTCCTACTATGAGGAGGTTTTACATGAGGGCGACGCTACGGAGAACGTGGATGCATATTTATCGCTCCTGGGCGACAACTACAGCGACCTTGAAATCCTCGAAGTGGGCGCCGGAACCGGGAGCTTTGCCCGACTTCTTTTGAATATTCTCGCGCCAAGGTCCGAAAAGGAGAATACGGATAGCACAAATACGGTTGCCCAATACACCTTCACGGATATTTCACCTAGCTTCTTTTCAAAGGCAAAGGAGAATCTGGGCGAATGGGTGGACCTTCTTACGTTCGAGAAGTTAGATATCGAACGCGACCCAACAACCCAAGGCTTCAGTGCTAAAAAATACGACTTGATCATTGCGCATAACGTGCTTCATGCCACACCAGACCTAGGAAAGTCTCTCGAAAACACTCAACGTTTGTTGAAGCCGGGTGGCAAGATCTTGGTCCACGAAGTGGTCAGACCGGATATCGTGTGGCCGTCACTTATATTTGGTCTTCTCTCTGGCTGGTGGCTGTCGAATGAACCCAACCGCAAATGGTGCCCTCTCATCACGCTTCCCCAATGGGACGATCTTCTTCGTCAGAAGGGGTTTTCGGGGGTTGAAATCGAGATACCCAATTCGCGATATCCTGAGTTTGTAAAGCTAAGCACAATGATTTCTTCTGCTGTCCCAGATTTTTCCGACGGCGGCCGTCCCGGAACAGACGTCGTCATCCTTTCCCCACCGTCCGGAGCTGATCACGATATCATTTATAAATTAAAAGCTGAACTTGTGCAAAATGCCGGAGTCACGAACTGTACTGTCATGCAACTACATGAATTCATCGGAAAAGATACTGCAAACGTTATCTGTATTTCTCTCTTAGAACTTGAAACCCCCGTTCTGCTTGACATTTCCGAGGATGACTTCAGGAATCTCCAGCAGTTCTTTTCAACATGCAAAAGATTATTGTGGATAACAGGAGATCCAGCAGCCCAACCGGCGTTCAACATGAGCACCGGCATGGTTCGCACACTTCGATGGGAACGCGATGCTGAGAGCCCAAATTTTGTTACCCTCGCACTTGGCGATTCCAGCTCTTCCCCCGCTAGATCAGTCATCAATTTTGCGTCAAAGATATTCCGTTATCAATTCACCAGTGGACAGACCAAACACCACAATGCCGAATATCTTCTGCGGAATGGTTTGATTTACATTAACCACATCCTTAATCATCCTAAAGCAACCGGTTTCTTGCGTTCGCAGTTCTCGGCGCTCAATCCTGATATGGTTCCGTGGAATAACATAGGACGTCCAGTCAAACTCCAGAACAGTACACGAGGAGTTCTCAACAAACTGCAATGGGTGACTGACGCTGCGTCCACTTTGCCACTTGGAGACTCGGACGTTGAGATTGACGTTCGTGCTGTCGGGCTCAACTTCGTAGACCTTTTAAGTATAATGGGTGAAGGGGTGGGGGATGTCATCGGGAGAGAGGCGGCAGGCGTCGTCACCAGGATTGGACCAGGTGTTAAGCATTTTCAGGCCGGCGATCGTGTGGTCTACCTCACCGACTCGCCGAAAAAGGGGACCTTCCAAACCCATGGCAGGGTCAATGAATCGCTAGCTATAAGAATGCCGAACAATATGAGTTTCGAAGTCGCTGCAGGGCTTCCAGTTATCTACGCTACTGTTATCTACAGCTTAACAAATGTGGGTAGACTGGTTGCTGGGGAAAAGATTCTCATTCACTCTGCCGCCGGTGGCGTTGGTCAAGCCGCTATTCAGTATGCTAAAGAAATTGGAGCTGAGATTTTCGCAACTGTCTCAACTGTTGAAAAGATGGAGTTCATCAAGAAGGAATATGGCATCCTCGAGGATCACATATTTTCAAGCCGAGACACCAGCTTTGTCCAGGGAGTTATGAGAATGACTAACAATTCCGGTGTTGATTTGGTTCTCAACTCGCTTTCCCAAGAAGCTCTTCGGCGGTCTTTTGAATGCGTTGCGCCATTCGGTAGATTTATTGAGATTGGGAAGAAAGATTTGCAGGCCGGGGGCAAACTAGACATGACTCCCTTCCTTCAAAATATCACATTCACTGGGGTGGATTTACTTACTCTTGCGGAATCCAGACCAAAAATTGTGCGAGAACTTCTCAATACGACCATGCGCCTGTGGGAAGAGAAGAAAATCAAGGGAGCCTATCCACTAACAACCCTGGGCTACTCTGAGCTTGAAGATGGACTTCGCATGTTGCAGTCTGGCAAGAATATGGGTAAAATCGTGTTCGCGCCTAGCGAGAAAGACATTGTCCCAGTTATCCCAGAGGTCAAAACTCCGTACACATTTGAGCCTAATGCGTCGTATGTTCTCGCTGGGGGTCTTGGAGGGCTTGGAAGGAGCTTGGCACAGTGGATGGTGAGTCGTGGCGCAAGGAATTTGATATTCCTGTCACGTTCAGGAACAATCACGCAACCAGTTCAAGAGATGGTTTCCGCGCTAGAAGCGAAAGGGTGCAAAATTCGAATCTTTACCTGTGATGTATCCGACTTATCTCGGCTACAATCAGTTGTTGATGAGTGTCAGCAGACACTTCCTCCAATTAAAGGATGCATTCAGGGCTCGATGGTCTTAAGGGTGAGTAATTAAGATTTCTCTCGCTCTGACAAGCACATATCCGGTCTGCAGAAAGTAAGTGTTTTATGAAAAATGAGAACTAATGGGAATGTAGGACTCACTCTTTGAAAACCTGTCGTATGCTGATTGGACGGCGACAATCAAACCCAAAGCCCAAGGCTCCCAAAACCTCCACGACGTCTTGCCCAAGGACCTTGAATTTTTCGTCATGCTCTCATCGTTATCTGGAGTCATGGGAGGCCGTAGCCAGGCAAACTATGCCGCAGGTAACACATACCAGGACGCGCTTGCCAAACATCGCGTGGCGAACGGGCTACGGGCCGCAAGTTTCGACATTGGAGGCGTGCTATCAGTCGGCTTCGTTGCCGAAAACCAAACCTATGCTCGAAATGCGACCAAGGCTATGATACCCATTCGGGAAGACGAAGTTCATGCAGTCGTGGAATATCTAATCGACCCACGACATGAAATGACCGAGAGCACTTGCCAGGTACTCTTCGGTCTAGCCACGAAGAAGTCGTCTCAAGAGCGTGGAGTCCCCCCGCCCGAATGTTTCAACTACCCCTTATTCACCTTGTTGCAGAAGACAAGTGGTTTCCAACAGCAGGGGTCGGACGAGACAGATACCTATCGTGTTGATGCTCTGCTCGGAGCCGCCAGGACTAGAGAGGAAGCAGCTGAAATAGCGCTAAACGGCATACTTAACAAACTCTCGGTACTTCTAAACGTTTCCGCCGACCAAATCGACGCGGGCAAGTCGACCCGTTCCAATGGTGTGGATTCACTCATTGCGATTGAGTTCCGGACGTGGCTAGCGAAGGAGGCGGGAACCGAGTTATCCCTCATTGATGTTACGGTTGGTGGCTCTATCAATGAGCTAAGCCAGAAGGTCGCATCTTTGAGCCGGTTCGTCCAGGGCAATATCTCTGAGACGAAGTAAGAGTTGGTTTGAAAGGGGGGTATAGCGCCTGGGCCAGTTACCCCGATCAAAAAGCGATCGACAGGTGCACTTGGATAGAAGCGGCGGTTGATTGTGGCCAGATATAATTTGATATACTGGGATTTTGGGATTTTGGGATTTTATTTTTGTCTATGCTTTTATGATTTATGATTTTTTATGTGATTATGTTTTTTGGCCTCAGTATGATTTAATGAACCTATAATGATTTTGTCTTCGGTTAATTGCATCTTTATATATCCATGGATAAAATGCAGGGCGCATCACAAAGCTAATAACTGTCATCTACTTACATATATTAATTCAATTGGTTTTCTTTTATTCTCTCTTTTCTCTTTCTGCCCCTCCTTTACTTACCTAGGTATGCAATCCACACATTTGAGCAGAACATTTTTCATAGTAGGCTTTGCTGAAACAAGACCAAGCTTTGTTCTAGTATCTGTCACTAACACTGCCCTTGCTAAATAAGTGCCCGCGGTCAAGGGGGTCCTAGGCCCCTGCCCTGGTGTAGCCTCAGGTGTCCGCAGTAGGTTGTTCTGTCCGCTGCCGCGCCAAGGGGTATTTTGAATGAGTCATCAATCTGGCCCGATGTCAAAAATCCACTAGTACCAAACAAGCTTAGTTATATCTATATGCATGTCCCAGCGCAGTGGAGATTGATGACTCAGCGCATATCTTGGAGTGGCTGGCGCCTTGGCGTGGGACAGCAGAGCCTGAGCAAGCAAAACCAGCCAATGATGGGGCTACGATTGGTCCGAGCATCGGCGTCACGTGGGAGCTATTTGCCCCCGATTTTCGCGCCGAAGCACACAGCTTGCTCAGTTTTGAGTGGGCGGTGACTGTACAGACAAATTATTGGGGATGAATTGTTGCGAATAAATAATAAGAGCGTTCTTAATCGCTCCGAAAAACTTTCTTCCACTTCCACTTCCACTTCCACTTCCACTTCCACCAATCTCCCCCGCCTCCTATCCCCCTCCTCTTTGCGATTTGGATTTTCCTCCAAATCACATCCCTCCCCATTGTCTTTCTTGGCTGGCCCTGGCATCTCGCCGCTTGCAAAGATGATGTCGATACGGCCATCAAGGCGCGCCCTATGCGCCCTCCATTCTCAAAGGGCCTCTTCTTTGAGCTGTTCGAGACCGTTTTCATCCTCTGCAGCTACTGCCTCTATTTCCTCACAAAATCGCCTGAATCAGAGACCTTCCGCGAGGGAGGTATCAAAAAGAGGCCAGAGTACCGCCAGTGCTCCATCTTCGTACGTTATTTCATTTTCCTTTTTTTTTCGCTTTTTGTTCCTTGTCTTCGTGTTCCGTCTCTTTATTTTTGTCGCTCCAGAAACTGTATATATATATATATATGTTTTGGTATATTGCTAACTTGGTGAATGTGAACAGACAAACCCGACCATATCCTAGCCCTGCCTTTAATCAATATGTCCCTCAAAATGACATTTCACCCCTCCAAAACCAGAAGCTACCAGCTCTGGATGACTCGTATGTTTTCAACTCCAATTGGACAGGCGCCATGTGGTTTGATATACCTTGCTCACTGTTTTTTACAGATTTGTCGGAATGAGTGGAGGAGAGATTTTTCATGAGATGATGCTCAGACAGGGTGTGAAGCATATATGTGAGTCATGCCCCAAAAAAAGGAATTCCCAGCAGACATATTTCGGTAAAGTGTTCAGTTATATACTAACCGTAGCCTCAATGATGCAGTTGGATACCCTGGTGGTGCTATATTGCCTGTCTTCGATGCTATCTACAACTCTAAACATTTCGAATTTGTACTTCCGCGACATGAACAGGGTGCTGGACATATGGCTGAAGGCTATGCTCGGGCATCAGGAAAACCAGGCGTAGTGCTTGTCACTTCGGGACCCGGCGCAACCAACGTTATTACGCCAATACAGGATGCTATGTCAGATGGAACTCCCATGGTCGTGTTTTGTGGCCAGGTTGCGACAACCGCCATTGGAACGGATGCCTTCCAGGAAGCCGACATAATTGGCATATCGAGAGCTTGCACGAAATGGAATGTCATGGTAAAATCCGTGGCTGAGCTCCCCAGACGAATCAAAGAGGCATTTGAAATTGCGACTAGTGGTCGACCAGGCCCCGTTTTGGTGGATCTCCCCAAGGATGTAACAGCTAGCATCCTGCAGAAGGCTATCCCTATGAGCAGCACTCTCCCCACGCAGCCAAGTGCTGCAACCCTTGCGGCACGTGAGCTTAATGCACGCTATCTGGACGCAAACATCCAGCGTGCATCTAAGTTGATTAACATTGCCAAGAAACCCGTGCTCTATGTTGGCCAAGGTCTCCTTGCGCGTCCAGAGGGCCCAGCATTGCTAAAGCAGCTCGCAGACAAGGCAAACATTCCGGTCACCACCACTCTACAGGGCCTAGGCGGATTTGACGAAATGGATCCGAAATCTCTCCACATGCTGGGAATGCACGGCTCAGCTTACGCCAACATGGCCATGCAAGAGGCAGATTTGATTATTGCCATGGGCGCCAGATTTGACGACCGTGTTACAGGAAACATCGCCAAATTCGCTCCCCAAGCTAAGGCTGCCGCCTCAGAAGGCCGGGGTGGTATTATTCACTTTGAAATGGTGCCTAAAAATATCAACAAGGTCGTCGAAGCAACGATAGCCGTTGAAGGTGATTGTGCAGACAACCTTGCTCTTTTGCTTCCACAGATTAATACTGTCAAAGAGCGCCCCGAATGGTTCGCTCAGATTAATGACTGGAAGACGAGATTCCCTCTCTCTCTCTACGAAAAGCAAACCCCGGAAGGCCTTATCAAGCCTCAAGCACTGATTGAAAAACTCAACGAAATGACCGCGCACATGAAAGATCGTACCGTTATCACTACTGGCGTTGGCCAGCACCAAATGTGGGCTGCTCAACACTTCAGATGGCGACATCCACGGACCATGATCACTTCTGGTGGGCTGGGTACTATGGGATATGGCCTACCGGCCGCCATTGGTGCCAAGGTTGCCCGCCCGGGCGCTCTTGTGATCGACATTGATGGCGATGCATCGTTCAACATGACTATCACGGAGCTGTCAACAGCTGCACAGTTCAACATTGGCGTTAAAATCATCGTTCTGAACAATGAGGAGCAGGGCATGGTGACTCAATGGCAGAGCCTTTTCTACGAGGACCGTTTCGCCCATACCCACCAGCTGAATCCAGATTTCGTCAAGGTATCAGAAGCCATGGGTGTACAAGCAAAACTGTGCTCGAAACCAAGTGATGTGGAGTCGAGCTTGAAATGGCTTATCGAGAGCGAGGGTCCAGCGTTGCTCGAGGTGACTACCGATAGAAAAGTTCCTGTTCTGCCAATGGTGCCTACAGGCAAAGGTTTGCATGAGTTTTTGGTGTATGATGAAGGTATGTTGCCCGACCCACGCATTTATTTCAATTTAAATCCCCCTGATGTTTCAAAAAAAAAAAGTTGACTAACTTAATATTACAGCCAAGGAGAAGGAGAGAAGGGCCATCATGAAGAAGCGATCAGGATATTGATTAAAATTGAACTTTCAACGATTAGCCGGCCGCCATCACATTTCCACGGCCTGGCCTTTGACAAATTTTTTTTTTGCAAATGTCAGGCGACCATTTAGTAATTATTCTATCCCTTTTGCATTTATTTCCTTTTCTTGACATGTTTTCTATTTCTCTTTTTCCATTCCTTTTTTCCATTACCATTTTTCCTTTTTGATATCCATGGGCGTTGTGGAAAGGGTTCAAACAATTACAAAACCAAAAAGTTGGCATCGTGCGGTAGTAGCGCAACAAATATCTTCAAGTGCAAAAAGGCATTGGCTGTGCTGTGTTCTGAGGGGATTCGAAGATGTTTTTTTCGGACAGTAATGGGCATGGACATTGACATCCACGTCCGTCCCATCCATACATCCATATCTGTTCCTTTTTTGCTGTTGTAAATAGGTAACTTTTTTTTACTGGTTTGATTTTTCGAGTGATTTTCGGCATTGAGGTTAGCTACCAGTACCCATTTGATGGGATTGCCCGTTTTCTCGCAGCTGCATATATATTAAATTTAATTATTCTAGGTTATATATTCCTTATCATTGCCAGTACCCCCTTTCCCCCAAAAGCAATGTGCCGAGGTAAAATCGCGGCACTTGGTCACGTGTCTATATTCGCCCCCCTAACATCTGGAAAGTTGTTTGGATCAACGTTGAATCTGCAGCTTTTATCATCATCAAACATTTGTGATCACCTCTCACCGTTGGGCTTTTACTTCACTTCTCTTCCTAGTAATACCCAGATCGCCGAAATAATGAAGACGTGAACTGTGCTGCGCACTCAAGCATATCCATAAAAGCTACGATAACACATACGCCATGGCATCATTGCCCCAGCAATCGTCTGCGGGAAGGCAGTGGCCATCCGCCGCCCACCAGGTACCCGACAACACCTCATCGTCTAGTAACGGAGAACTACCTCAGTCTGCAACAAATACCTCCCTCCCTACAACCCCTTCCATCGAACACCCAGGTGTCGTTTTTCCTAGTGTTTCACAAGCTTCCAGCGCTCGAGAAACAGAGAGCGCACAAGAGCTACCAGATATACCATCACAACAAGAACAAGAACAAGAACAAGAACAAGAACATCAAGAACAGCCAAAAAAACAAAACCAAGACACTGCCACAATGGACAACACCTCACCCAATGCAATACAGCAAAACACCCCCGCCGAGACCCTCGCCCCTGACTCCGAGCCGCGCAAATGTTGGATCTGCTACACCGACGAGACCGAAGATACACCATTGAACACCGAGTGGCGGTCGCCATGCCCCTGCGCCCTGACCGCTCACGAAGCCTGTCTCCTCGACTGGCTCGCCGACCTCGAGAACCCCACCTCCCGAAAACGAAACGGACGGCCCGCCAAAATGCACTGTCCCCAATGCAAGTCCGAAATCGTCATCTCGCGCCCTCGAAGCCTTGTTGTCGACCTGGTACGGTCTATCGAGCGGCTGGCGGGCCGCCTTGTGTTACCCGGCATGGTGTTTACGCTGGCCGGGACGGTGTGGGCAGGTTGCTGTGCGCATGGGGTGTATTCCGTATACTTTATTTTCGGCTCAGAGGATGCGCAACGGATATTCCAGAGTCGTAACGAGTCGACGTGGAATCCACGGTTGAATTTTGGATTACCGCTCATACCCATCGTGCTTATACTTTCGAGAACGAAGTATGCGGAGGGTCTATTGCCGGCCATACCTGTGCTTTTCTTCGCCACGCACCAACCGGGCAGTCAGGAGCTGGAGATGGATTTCTGGCCACCCAGCGCTGCAATGACGTTTGCTGCGCTACCATATGTGAAGAGCTTTTATAGTATGATCTACGAGAGATTGTTTGGGAAGCTGGAGAAGAAGTGGATTGCAGAGGTACAGCCGCGCTCGGGGGAAACCGGCGAGGGCGGGGACCACATAGGCATCGCCGATGTAGCGAACGGGGATATCCTCATGGAAATTGATTTGGAGCTACAAGTCGGGCTTGGTGGAGGAGGAGGAGGAAACGATGGCTTTGAGAATATGCCCGTGTTACCTGGCGGCGGAGGCGTTCAGGGGAATGGTGATGGTGATAATGGTGAAGCTGCTCAAAACCAAGCAGCAGGAGGCGCCGATGTAGCTGACCAAGGCCACCAAATACTTGGTCGGCGACAAGACGGAATCATTCATGACACCAGCAATATCGCCGACACTGTCTTAGGTGCGCTGCTATTCCCTGCCATCTCCGCATCGATGGGCGGCGTGCTGAAGATGGCATTGCCAAAAGGGTGGACGACGGCGCCATCAGTGGTAGCGTCATCATCGCCTATGTTGGAGAGGAGCAGATATGGCTTGCTACAAAGTAAATGGGGACGGAGTGTTGTGGGGGGTTGCCTCTTTGTGCTTTTGAAGGATGCGCTGGTGTTGTATTGTCGATGGAAGTTGGCGAAGACGCACCGGAAACGGAGGGTGCTGAATTACGATCGGACAAAGAAGCAGGTTGTGGGGAGGAGGGGGTCACAATAATAATGCGCATTCGGAGGATGATACAGATACATACCTACCCAAATACCTATGGCATGCCTTGACGAATGTTAGGCTCTGTGACACCTTCTCACCCTTCACTTTTCCTCTGCTCAAATTGAGCCTGCTCTTTTACAATAATCATCTTTCCTTCCTTTTACCTATCTATCCTTTCTTAGCAGGAACCAACTCCCGATATTTTTCTTTTTTTTTCTTTTTTCCCTTTTTTCGGTGTTTATAATTAATGTCCATGACATTCTTTCTTCTCGCCGGAGCATTGTCCTGGGGTTTTTTTGGGTTTTTGGGCTTTTTGGGCTTTTTTTTTTCATTTTTATCATTTTTTTGGCAGGTTGGTCGTCTGTTGTTAACTGGAAGCCTGATACGATAATTTGTGTCACGAATGGTCTTTGCTTAACACGGTTCAGTTCGCATAGTAGATGGCAGGTTTTCTTCTCTTCCTTTGGTTCATAACTAGTTTACTACGATACCTCTCTATTTCATTTACATGAGAATAAAAAAGCCATAAATTTCTCTCAGTTTCTACTCTCTATCTGTCTCGTAATTTTTAACTCAAAACTGCGACCATTCAGGTACGGCGCCTAGCGGCTAATCCACCCAATCAACCTCCAATCCGCCCGCCCAGCAGATCCCAAATTTCTTTCACTTTGAGCTTCTCACTTATTCCATCGACATCAGAACATCCACTGCACAGTGTTCTTCCGCGTTGCCCAAAAGTCAACAAAGCCAAGTGTGGAAGCGGGCCTTTGGCAAACACGATCAGAACTATTTATTCGCTCCTATCTTCCAAAAGAGGAGTAAATTGCTTGAGATAAGTATTGAAGAGGAAAAAAAACTCCGACCCGGCCTCGACAAACCAACCCGAACAACCAACCCATCCAAATCCACGCACCACAGACCCATATACGAACCGCGATGAGACAGCAACTTTCTCCTGTTCTCGCGTCGCTCGCGAGCGTCTTCAAGATCCCCATTGCCCGTCCAGCAGCGCATTTTACGTCCTCATTGACATCTTCGTCGTCATCACTGCTATCGTCATCGCTGGCAAGCCGGGTATGTGGTGGATTGCAGACTTCAGTGTTTTCACGACCGTTTTCTGCCGGTCCTGTACTGTCTGCGAGGAAAGGGAAGAAATTGATTGATAAGCGCGTTAGTAAGTAGATTCTGATTATGAATATATCTGGTGCAATTATCCGGTTCATTGGGAGCCGGGGAGGGAGATGAGCGGGAGAGATGGGGCGGATGTCACCGATTGCTACGTATATATATATATATATATCATTTCCCCATTGCACGACGCAACTGAAAGGATAGGGAGGGAAAAAGCCAGTTTTTAGAATTATCCCCATCTCTATTCGTTTCTCAGGGCTTCCTTCACTTCTACCGTCTCTACCTCCACCCTTCCCCCAGAACTCTCAAACCCAAAAAAAGACGACTAAATGCTAATCAGTCTGCCCGCTCCAGCCTTAATCCGCTACTTCCTCTATCACCCCTTAACCCCACGCCCCCTCCGTTTCTCCCGCAACCGCTACCTGCGCCACTGGACCATCCACCGCGCCTGGCAACTCTACTGCGCCAAAAAGCGTGAGGCGCGCCAGCTCGAGCTGGAACGGCAATGGAACAGCATGCGTGATGCGTGCGAAGAGCTACGAACGGGTGCTGGAGATGGTGGCAAATTGTTTCGCATCTCGATGAATAAAAAGGGTATCTTCACGGATCAGATACCGATTGAATATGGTAGGATGCAGACTGAGGGACCCAGTAAGGAGGGATGGAATTATGACTGGAAGAGATAGACGGTTTGATGGTTATTGAAGAATGAGGAGCTTTTAGAGAGCCGGGGGCTTTGGTGATTAGAGGCTGCGTTGATTCGAAGCAGCTTGATGGGGGCGTTTTTGTTGCTTTGTGTTGTAGAAGAGGCGGAGTGTTTAACTTCCGGAGATGCATGGAGACTAATGGAAGTTGAAGATTGTAACGTGTATACAGTCCGTTTTCCATTTACCAGCAGTTATCTTGTCATCTCCCTTTTCTTTATCTGTACGTTATGTCAACCTTTTTCTCCTTGCTTTACCGGTTTAAGAGTACTGTACTATACATTACATTATATATACGCATGCATATAGCAGAAAAAACCCTTTAACTTTAACATTTTCAAATAAAGTCCCCAATTGAAATCACCTCACAACACATACATGTACCAATTGACCGACATAAGAGTCCGGAATGGAGCTTTGCCTACACCTTAGTGGACGAAGCATTCGCTCTCATCTACTTCAGTCTAGTAGGTTGAATAGGAAGGTATACCATAGGTGCATTTCTGTACGCGCATGGGCCCATGCAGCCTTTCTTCCGATCTATCAGCGCGGTACCATAGTCTCAGAAACCTGGAAGATAATTTTAAAAAAACAAAGAATAAGAGTACGGAACGAAGAGGGGTAATAGATAAAATAGACATGGGAAGGATAAGAATAAAGTATCGTATGGAGTGGGAATCCATCTAGATATGATCAGCTGCAGTCGTTCGTCATTCTTGATGATAGATAGAGTAATAGACGAGTGGAAAATCGGACGTATTCTAAGCTAAGCGATATGGATAGAATAGAGAGAAGTGGGTTGGGGGGGAAGGGAGGCAGAGGGAAGCAACAACCCTGAAGCAAAAAACCAAAAAGGCTGCTAATCTACTGGTAAAAGAAACTCAAGCTCAGAAGCGTAAAGGTATTAAATATAGGCTTAACGGGCAAACAGAGACGAAAATGGGGGTTACAAAAAGGGGCCCCGGAGGGGGGCCTTGGAAGAGAACAATCATATAAAAGAGAATAAACGCATAACGCAGCATACAAGAGGTACTTTTAAATAATAATGAAAATGAAAGAAAAATTCACATGAAGTTAATAAGAATCAAGCAGAATCACAAATATCAGAAACAGAGGCAACGAGTGAGCCAAAATGAAAAATGAAAAACGAGATCCCAAGAACGCCACTAATGCATGATATAGTTGATTCGAGAGCAGCCAGTCACAAATAGCATGTAAGTCAATTTCCCTCCCTTTCCTTTCTGCCAAACCCTATTTCTGCAAAATAGGTAACCTGAATTTTTGAAGGAGATTGGGAAAGAGAATGTACGGAGTGAGATGACGGACAAACGAGTGAGAAAGAAGTTTCTCCAGGGAAGATGGGTGCGTGCGTTATTTCGGATAAAACCATTAGATGGTTAGTTGAGTGTTCGAACCGAGAATGAAATGACTGAAAGGGTGATTGTTCCCATGAGGCGAGTGACATGAACTCATAAAATGACACAGCATGATCCTCTATCCTTTTCAAAGGTTAAAAGGGCTGCGCGGGTTGCAGCTTCGAAAACGTCATCGACACCTTCGCCGGTAAGGGATGAACATTCTAGATATTTTCTTGCTCCGACCTGCGCCGCCGTATCGTGGCCCTCCTTAGGGGAGACGAAACGCCAAGATTTCTTTCTCATTTCTTCAATTGCAAGAGGATCTTCACGCAGGTCTTTCTTCAGGCCCACCAGTATAATTGGCACATCAGGGCAGCGCTCATTTGCTTCTTCAATCCACTATATTTTATGAAATTATTAGCAAATAGCAGGAATTAAACTTGTAGATCAAGCAGCTTTGGTTTCTTCAGCAGGAAGGCAGGAGCTCACCTTATTTCGAACGTTCTCGAGAGAATCTGGAGTGTCTACCGCAAACGCAATTAGAAGGACATGAGCTTTTGAATATGCCAGTGGCCGTAAACGTTCGTAGTCTTCTTGCCCCGCAGTATCCCACAGAGCCAGCTGGACCGATCGACCGTCAACGCGACAATCAGTGACATAGTTTTCGAACACGGTAGGGACCTTTTCAAATGCGCTTTCCCATTAGTGGTCACGGAGGCCAAAATGATTACGTATACTTAATATATCGTGATATATACTCACATAATGCTAGATTTGATAGATTAGTTAGTCTCGAGGCCACTATATTTAATGTGATGGAGCAGCGAAACAACTTACTGTTGGAAAATAACCAAGAGTAAACACGCTCAAAAGACTCGTTTTGCCGCATGCACCATCCCCTATTATCACCAGCTTCCTGGATAGCCGTTTGTCAGCTCAGTAAACCAAACTGTTGGCACAAGGCTTGCCCGCCGCAAAGACTACAGCTTGACTCCAGCACAGAGTAATGCGATTATAACTGCAGATATAAAATTTGATACACCCATCCGGGAAGTCCACGACCTCAAAACAAATGTCACCAGCTTCAAAGGAACCTTAATCCACATACCTTCTCATAACATTGTCCGTCTGTTGCTGTTGCTGCTGTTGTTGTTGATGTTGTGGTTGTTGTGCCATTGTTTACAAAAGTATGGATTTGCCGAGCCAGAAACCAGCAAACGACTAAACCAAAACGCTTGAGCTATAGCCTCCCTTGATCGTCTTCCAAGTATTGGTTTATTTAAAACTTCCGACAAAGGCGTGGTCGGGTCGGTAAGCCGTGATGAAGGGCGATAAAAATGAAATGCAATTGGACTGGGCGGAACAGTTTTTAGGCCAGCTGAGCGCAGAAGATTCGGCCAGGGGTCGAATGGGGATGACAGAACGCCAGTCGTTTAACAAGCGCACAACGACAAGCTTCGGTGCGGAGAAGTCGTTTGGCAACAAGAACAGACCAGCTGCCCGAGTGTGGAATGGAAGCCAAAGTCCAGGCTGATGGGTTGATAGGGCGAAGAGGGGAGGGGAACAGGATGGAGTTGAGAGAACGCGTTTCAAAATGGATGTTATAGCGTCAAGTAGTTTTCGCCCAAAGCCAACAGCACAGAGTATATACCCTGCGGACGTGGGGATAGAACTGGATGCCGTTGATGATCTCGGAGAATTTATGTGGAATATGTTGAAAGTAGGGAGCAGGTTCGGCCAGGGAGCGAGCGAGCGAGTGGGCTGGGATCAGTGTTTAGATACCCCGTACTCCGTAGACTGATCTCGAATCGCATGGATGTCTGATTCTTGATAAGCGCAACGAACGTGGCCTGTAAAAAACTCCAGGGGAAAAGAGGAAAAGAGAGTTGGAGAAAGAAACAGCTCATAGGCCAGGATATATACCAATTAACAAGATACATTTATCATTCTCCATGATCTGTATGATATCCTTTTATCTTCTCTTGCTGGATCATGTTGTATCTCGAGTATCAGCCGCGTACTGTATTGTATTGCCTCGTATTGTCGGGCGGCCTTGGTAGTTCCCAAAGCGGCCTAGCATATCTCGCCTACGGCGTCTAATTATAGGTCACGTGGATTCCGCCTCAAACCACCCAGAAGGGCAGACAGAACATTCCATCGTGATGATGATGGTGCTAGAGCCATATCTCTAACCGCTCAAGTCTGCCCGATCCCAGCCAGCACAACAACAGATCGATGTCGGGCCTTGATTTACCCTAATCTACCAGCCAAGGACTGGCCGCTTTACACCAATTCTTCACCACTTCTTCTCCCTCCTCCTTTCCCTAATTCTCTGACTTTAGCCCGGCCCTTCCCCTCCAGTCTCCTCCACCATCCACCTACTCAACTTCTCTGCCGCCGGAGTCTTTATTTCACGTCCCATTCACCCAGAGCGGACTACGTACCGTCCCAGATTGCCTATCCGTACTACTTTTCCCTTCCTCCCGCCCCCCAGAAGCTCCTCCTTCAATCCAGTCTGACCACTCTTCTTGATCAGCGAGCACCATGCCGTCCAACCAAAAGCGCGCGGCGCAGTCGCCAACAACCATATCCAAACAGCCGCCCGCTACAAATACATCTAAATCTACTCCGCCCAGATCGTCACCTCCAGTGGCTAGTAGTAAAGACTCTGCCGTTGACGCAAAGCAGAACAGTGGCTCCAACGCCGCTTCTTTTGCGAGACCGAATTTAGATGCAGCTGCGAACCACACGGTAGCAAACCACGTTGCTCCAATATCTGCAGCTGGTGTGAATCGGAAAAAGCAGAAGAGAAGGCAGAAACAAGCGGCACGTCTAGCCGCAGAGCAGCAGCTTAAAGATGGATATCATTCACCAGGTACTATCAACCAGAATGGTTACACCCGTAACACACAGTGGGATGGTCCCGATGCCCCCCTCGGTTCAAATCAATACTCCTCTCCTCATCACAACCAAAACTATTTCGACTCTCATCTCGACGATCCAAACCACTATGACCCTGCCGAAAACGACGATCTCTACTCTACTGACGACGAGGGTCACCTTTATGCGCAGCCGCATGCTCAAACCCATCCCGATAGGCTTAGTATGGATCAGCATTCTGAAGCTAGTGGAAGCAAATCCAAGAAGAAGAAGGGTAAAAAGCATCGATCTACCTCCCACGTAGCTGATGAAAGCTCAACATCACTATCAACTCCACCGGCTTCTACTACACGACCAGCCCCGCCACCTCCGCCTCCGCTATCTAACGCCGCTCTTCGATCCGCGCATAAGATATCGAAGGATAGGATATGGAATACATCGACCCAGGAAGAACGGGAGAACATCAAAGAATTTTGGCTTCAGCTGGGTGAAGAGGAACGGAGGTCGCTTGTAAAAGTTGAAAAGGAGGCTGTTTTGCGGAAGATGAAAGAGCAGCAGAAGCATTCATGTAGTTGCACTGTATGTGGGAGGAAACGGACGGCCATTGAAGAAGAGCTGGAGGTTCTATACGATGCATACTACGAAGAGCTTGAGCAGTACGCGAACCACAGCCAATCTTCCTTCGAAAACGGTGGCCCAATTGTCCCTCCCCGACTATATCAACCTCCGCTTCGCCCACTAGATAGGCATTCCCACCTATCGAATAACCAACTTCCGCCAAGGGGGAGAGTTCAGGAATTGCCTGACGATGACGAGGACCTGGACGAGGACTACGACGAAGATGAGGAGGAAGATGAACCTTACAGCGACGATGAGCTTGAAGAGGCTACTCGAAATAGTAGAGCTGATTTCTTCGCGTTTGGGAACAGTTTGACGGTTAAAGGTGGGTTCACTTATCATAATGGCATATACACTGATCGATTACGGCTAACCTGTCGTAGACGGTATTCTCACTGTGGCAGATGACTTGCTTAAAAACGACGGCAAGCATTTTATCGATATGATGGAACAATTAGCCGAACGGCGAATGCAGCGTGAGGAAGACACGCAATACGCCGCAGCTTCTGCCGCACATCAATCTCTACATGCTGGCCATAATCACGGACCTCCGCTCGACGAAGAAGATTATGATGATGAGGAAGACGATGACTACGACAGTCAGGATGATGAAGACTACGAGGAAGATGAGATGGTTTGTGTGAACACAATGTTTGGTTTTAAATATTCATGCTAATTCTCCCTTACAACGCAGGATGCAATGACGGAAGAGCAGCGTATGGAGGAGGGAAGACGAATGTTTCAAATATTTGCTGCTCGAATGTTTGAACAGCGTGTTCTAACCGCATACCGAGAAAAGGTGGCCCACGAACGCCAAATGAAGCTTATTGAGGAGCTAGAAGAGGAAAACAGGCTAGACGTTCAACGCGAGGCAAAGAAGGCAAGAGAAGCTCAGAAGAGAAAGGATAAGAAGAGACAACAGAAACAGGCTAAGGAAGAGGAGAAGGCGAAGAAAGAGGCGGAAAAGGCCGCTGAAGCCGCTGCTGCGAAAGCAATCGAGGAGAAAAAGCTGGAAGAACAACGGCGAAAGAAAGAGGAACAAAGAAAGAAGAGAGAGGCGGAGAAAAAGGCCCAAGAAGAGGAACGTATACGAAAAGAAGCCGAAAAACAGAAGCGCCTGCAGGAGGAACGTGAACGTCAAGCTGAGATCGAACGGAAGCAAAGGGAGCAGAAGGAGCGAGAGAAGAAGAAGCGAGAGGAAGCAAAGAAAAAGGAGCGCGAGGAACGAGAGGCGAAAGAGAGGGAACTTCGAGAGAAAAAAGCAAAGGAGGACCAAGAACGCAAGGCCCGGGAAGAACAAGCCAAGCTTGAGAAAGAAGTAGCTCTCAAGGCCGAACGCGAGAGCAAGGAGCGTGCTAAACGTGAAGAACAAGCCTCCCAAGCCGCTCAAGCCGCCACTGCTCAAGCTGCCAAACGAATATCCCAGTCAGGGCCAACGTATCTTCCTCCAGGCCTTCAACATCCACATGGGCCATCAGCGTTGCAGTCGCCACATTTTCAGGTTGCTACACCAGTTGTACCGAAAGCCCCGACTCCGGTTCGTCCTCGTCAAACATCCCAACAAGGGTCCCATGCTTCTTCTCCAAGATCCCAACCCGCCGGGACAGATACATCACACACTTCTATTTCCCCCGGGAATGCCGGCGTGTCACAGTCATCAGGCTCCTCGAGTTCGGTTTCTGCTAAGTCCTATGGCCCGACACCGATGCTCCATCACCCTCAGCCCTCTGCTCCGATGTCGCCGTTGGGTGGAACAGGCCGCAGCTCTCATTCTTTGGGCTTTAGCTCAATGCCTGTCTTGAATGGAATACCCTCCAGTCTCGCCGGATTACCAGGAATGACATCCCGTATTCCGTTAGGTCACGAAATGCCGATGTATCCCAACCAACAAGGACCCCTAGGAGGACAATTCAGAGGTTTTCCATCCCCAGATGGTATTCCAATGGCTCCAGGAATAAATGGCACTCGCCCGATGATCCCAGGCCGAGGCTTCCCTCTAGATACTGGCCACGGTCTACCATTTCCTTCGCAGCCGCTAGGGCCCGGGCCGATCTCTTCGTCACAGCAACCTCAGATACCCCGGGAAACAGGACGTGGCCAAACACACTCGAGACAAGCGTCAGCATCTTTTGAAAGAAGCCCCCTGGAAAACCAGCCCCAGAATTTGCCCATATCCCGACCGGCCCCTATCCAGCGCCCCGCAAGTACTACCCCTCATGATACCCCACGAAACGAAACGAAGCCCGGACAGTCAGATATTGACGACTTGAGCGCCCAGCTTGGCAGCAGTGCTCTTCTCGACGATACTGATGTGCCTTTGACCTCCAGCTTATCTAAACCTATCCCTACGGGATCTCTTCCTGGCGCTCCTGGGGCTGGGAGAATGGGATTCGGAACGTCACCATTATTTTCCGAGCCCCTTGGCTGTAAGTTGATATTCTGCTATCATTTTGAATTTACACTCTCTTGCAGAACTAACAAATTTTTCAGCCAAGCATCCAAATTTCCCCCTTGGCGCTGCGGGTTCAGGTAATACTTGGGGCTCACAAGCACCATTCGGAGCTCCCGGATTCCCTGCAGCAACTTCTTGGGGTTCGGGACCAGGTTCAGGTTAGTTTATCTTAATCGGGGATTATTAATATATCTTACTAACTTGTTGATATAGGATCTGGGTGGTCAAACAATGCCTTTGGTATCATAGGAGTAACACGTCCTCACACTTCGCGGCCTGTTACGATTCGTTTGTTGGTAGCACAGGCTTGTAAGCAGCTAAACGCAACCAGTCCAACAAAGGGCAATTCAGGCTTCCATAACGTGAACCATGTATTGCGACAAGTTGAACAATTAAACCCGCCAAATGAGCCTCAAATCACACTTAACGAGCTGTTGGATATCTGTGACACGGAAGGTAACCCGCAAAATGGTGGTGGCTCTTTCGCAATCAAAACCGAGGGGACGCGCGGCACATTCGTTAAGTTTGAGCCGGATAACAATAGCATGCTATCAGGTCCCAGAGGAAGCATTGCACCAGGGGATATCGGCAGCCCCATCCCAGGCAGTAGCAATCTAGCTCTTGGTGGTATTGGCGCAGCGAGCGGTTCGAGACAATTTCCAGGCCCTTCGACTATGTCTCCGCCGACCGGATTCTAAAACTAGTATTTCCACCCCGGCGTGGACGTCTGTGTAATCCATGTGGAAGCCGCATAATCGGTCTTACTATTGAAAATTATTTGCTCGTCACTGTTTTGTATTCCCCCCGGCTAGTTGTTTGAAGCTCGCTTTTATTCTCTTCTGCAGTATCTCTAAGCTTAGCATATAATGACCTAGTTCTCACTGTCTCCCCAACTCTCTATCCTCTATCACGAAACCCCCCATTTCCCTTCGGTTAATCATTTCCTTAACATCGATACCATCAACCAACACGTCATCCATTCCTCTTTTTTCCCCTCCATTATTGTTAAAACCTCCGACCAATAACTTCTTTCCGCTTCTTTTCTCGCGCTATTCTATTATTCCGTTTTTCTCTTCTGTCTCAGTCTAATGATCTGGTATTTGTTCTCTATGTTGTTTTTCTTTTTTCTTTTTTTTCGCTACGTGTCGCTGCCTGAGGTACAACTTTCATGTACTGTACCACACAGCCAGGAAGGCACATTATTCAGGCAGGCAGGCGGGCAGGTTATGTGCGGCAGCTGGCAAGCTGTTAGGGTTGCTATTGTTTTTCCATTGACTGTTTGATTGATTGATTGTTTGATTGCTTGATTAATTGTTCAATTGTCGCTTTGATGAAACATGCAACAAATTATGGGCGTTCCAGAATTGAAATTCATTTGCTTTACGTTTTGCCTCAAAACTGACTATTTCATGGATTCTTCCTTTTCATGAATATATAATGTTGTGAGTGAAGTGGTCAGTGAAAATTCTTCTGAGGCAGGCATGCATGCATATACAAAGGCACCAGTATACACCCCCCCCCAATACCCAGGGTTAAGGGGGCTGATCAATGGAAGCCAAGTAGATGACACGGATGTTGCGGATAGGGAAAAGACTGGCAGCTACAGCGCATGCAATAATGGGCACGCATTGACCACACAGGACTAGAAATTTCGATTCCTTAATGACAACCATTGTGGAATATGGAAGCGGCCACCTAGAATACTGGAGTAGGGCGGTTTAAAAAGAAGAAGGAGGAAGAAGGAGTAAGACGTTCCCGAAGCGGAATTAAGAGCCGCAACCAAAACCTATAAACCCCCCCCCCCTCCTCAGTTTCTTCTTTCTTCTTTTTTTCTTTCTCCTCCTTCATCTCCTCCTCTCCTCATCTGCCTCATCACGCTCGGGAACATCGTCCTGAATGCGGCCGCCTTCAAATGGAGGCTACACCACATTACTATAGGAAGTCAGTGGAATACAAGTGATTATTGATTGCTTGATCTGAAGCGCCGTGATATAGATACGGTAGCTCTCCAACCTAACATGTCAGCGTCGTGAACGAGGGCTCTCTCGATTCTTATGAAACCTGAGGGCTATCCTGTAGCGTCCTAATGCGGGGATGATAGCCCGATAGCCCTTGTTTTGTATGTGTCTATTTTGACAGCTGTGTACTGTAGTGTATTGTAATGGGTAATGGGTAATGGGGTGGTGCTGCGCACCATGAGACACCTAGAGAAGAAGAGAAGAGGATAGATCTAAAGAGAACAGGAAGAGAGTGTAGAGTAGCATTCTATTGATGATGTACTGCATGGTATCTATCTGCGCATGCGCAGAAGCATGTCAACCTGAGTTTCTATCCATGATAGGCATGGAGAGGGAAGACCTAAGCTATATAAGTAGAGGCTCTGTAGTAGAGCAAGGAGTGAAAAAGAACGCTACTAGACACTGGACTGTAGGGGGGGGGATGCTATGCGGAGTGACGCGGGTCTCCACTACAGTATGTAATAAAATATTTCCCATAATAGCTACAGAACGGAGTCTGGTGCGGACTTCCGGGGCGCTCTATGTGGTCATTGTCTCGGAGGTAAATACCAGAGAGGGGAGCGGTGGCCAAAGGGAAAACAATAAATTTTGTCAGTGGCTCTGCCCAATAATCCCACCCTCAAAAGTAGCTGGCAAAATATTCGCACCTCCCCGCTTTGAAATATTCCGTCTTTGGTCTTTTGTATCTACCTAGGTAGTTTTGTTGGGTTTACGGGTTGTTATATTTTCACAAGGGGAATACAAAGAAGCCCCAAACAGAGTGAATACAGGTCCCACCCAATCTCCAAAGAGAAAAGGCTTTGATGACATAGGTTTTGTTTGGGGAATAGATAATATAGCTATTAGACGTACATACAATAAACAATAATAACAAAATGATAGAGGGAAGCAAATAATGCGGTATTAATAATAAAAAACAATAGAGCAATGAAAGGGAGGCAAAACTCCCCATGGCTTAAAACTAACAAATGGAAATGGAAAATATCTTGGTATGACACACGCCAAAGGTTGAACCGAGTGCTCGAAGGGCACGGGGACTAAAAGGGGAAAAGGAGGTGGGGAAAAAGTAATTAAGACCCAGATACATATTTCATCTATTTCATTTACAAAAGAAGTACCCCTTACAAAAAGAGTGGGAAAAGAAAGATTTAAAGAAGCCAGAATTCACCCCCTAAAAAATTATACCCTCGGCCCTGTCACCACACCCTCATACTCTCGCGACTTGATATAGTCTAAAGTGCGCTGGAAATGGCGCTTCGGGTTATCAAGACTGGAGTTCGGCACGCCGTCATTCTGGTTTGTGTGTAGGTTCGAGTGGATGAGTTCGATGAGCCCGTTTAGGTACTTGGTCGTCACGGTCTCGTTCCCTTGATCGAAATAATATACATAACGGTTCAGAATTTCGACAAAAAGCTCCACGGACACGGCTGTGTCCATGCATGCGTCCGCGACACGTAGAGCTCTTTGAAGGCATTCGAGTACTCGTTTGCCATCACGATATAGCTATACGAATAATGTGTCACGTTAATTATCATACACCACCAATTGGGTAAAGCAGTTAAAATAAAAAGGTGTTGGGTGGATCCGAAATATTGGCTCTTACATCTTTCGCGTCCTCTTCCCCTTTCTCCTGGTTTTCAACGGCCCACCAAAGATGACTTGCGAGATACACCGCACGGCACTGATCCGGCTTCTTCAACAGCTTGCTACCATGCAGCACAGCTTTGGTGATTAGGGTATCATAATTCTCTTTTCCAAAGCCCCTAGTTCCGTGCAATGCGCTCGCCAGGATGCATACGGCTTGGAATTGCGCTCGCGAATCACTTATGGAATCCTCGTAGATAGTAAATGCTTGTGCAAAAAATTCATAGCTGAATTCCTCGAAGCAAGTCTGGTCGGCCACTTGGCCACAAAGGACGAAGAGACGAAGAGACAACTCAGCGCATCCGGGATTTACTCGTTGATATAAATTGCTGATGCACTGGTGCATGAATCGGTAGAGTGTGGAGGATTGCGCTTGCCAGTTATCCTCAAAATGCTCGCGCAGCTTATATTTTCGGGCTAGCTTCAACGAGGAAGTAATTATAGCAGGGGTAGTGTATCGAATACGTTCGTTTCCTTCTGAATAAGCTTTACGGGTCTCTTGCAGAAGCTTTTTGATAGTTAGCATAGAATATACGATTTGACAGGGATAACACTCACCTTAAGCTGGGTGTCATTATCCGGGCTTTGGATGAAATGGACCATCCGTGCAAGCCATCCTTGTTCCTCAATTGTCTCTTCCGTCTCTCCTGCGCGCCGTTGTTGCTGAACACCTGGATAGCCAACAGGCTGTTGCATACCCTCTTTTATTAGAACTCTCAATATCTGCAACACACCATCGAGATGTTCTGATGTTGAAATTATTGTTCGGTTTCTTAAAATGCCTCTAGCAATCTCGCCAGCAACAGCTCTCCGCGTGGGGTATGACTGAGCAGCAAAAAGTGGGATGTAATTGGGGAGTGAAAGCGCGGTAAAAATAGAAACATATGTACGGATTGGCGCAAGGAGCAGATTTAAGATATTTGACTGTGAAGCACCAGAGTGTAGATCAGCGCTATCTACATGCTCCAATGTCTTTTTTGTCGCATATTCGAGAACTTGGTCCACATATTCTGTACAATAGGTTAATGACATATCTTGAACGACAAAAGTTGGGAGAACAAAGACGTTTTCATACCTAATCGATCGGGGTAAATATTCCTGTCTCTCGTTAGTCGATGCCAATACCACGGGTGTAAATCCCAACTTACAGTGCTAGATTAACCAATGATACCAATAAAGCCATCGTGTCTTGTATCGGAAGGTTTCTTGTTCTGACCAAGCTCACAACTTGGTCAAAGAATATTTCATAGAGCTTGATATCGACTGGTAATTTTGATTTCGATCCCCCCTCGTCCTCACCATTGGCAACAGGCGAGGGTTCCTGTCCTGCATTTTCTGTGGCCTCTGATTCCTTATTGGGCTCCTCTGTTGTGTCGTTCTTATCCTTTCCAGAAGCTTCCGTATTAGTATCGGGTTTCGTTCCTTCGTTCCCCTTAGCTAATCGCAATTTTTCCAGTAATCTAACAGTCGCTTCCTCTTCAGCCTGTTTCTTGCCCTCAGGGGTATCATTATTGTCTGAGTCCCGTGCTGCATAAGAAGATAACCGGTCCATTAGACCTATAACAATTTTCTTCATATCAACATGGGGGTTAAGTCTGGCTATAGCAGATAGTAGGAGATCAAGCGTATGCAGGTGGTATTCATCAGGGAAGACCTTCGTCATTACTGTAGTTATTGATCAAATCAGTAATCCAAATTCCCAATTCTGGCGACGGATGCGATCCTCACCTTCCAGCAGATACTCTTGCGCCAATACATCCCGGCATTGTACAACCTGCTCCAGAAGAGGCTGGAGTATTATCGTCTTGTAAGTCTCCAGGTCCACCAATTGACTCAATCGCACCAAGTTACTTCCAACTAGGAGCTCTAGCTCCTTCCTCTCCTGCGTCCTGAGTTCCCGTTCCCTCGAATGGCCTTGATGTTGCAGCCTAACCCAAAGTTTATTCATCTCCACAAAATTAGTCAGAATGAAACTAATGGAATCCTGTATGTTGCCCTGCGGGCCATCTCCGGAGCCAGTGGGTAGATGATCCTTCGCTTGGCCGGACAGATAATATCTCAGGAATAAACCGCGGATAGGATGCTGGACACCCCTGCTCATTTCCATCATATCCTTCATGATTTCCTTAACTGGCGCATCCTCAATGCCCATGTAAACGGTTCCGACGGTGATCATAAGATACAGGCGCGGGATGATATTTCCAGCATATTGTACCAGCTCGTATAAATCGGCGAGATGGTTGACTGGATGGCTTTCTTTGAGGTAGACGGATAGGTGGCGGAGAGCGTCATGAACAGCCATGTACAGCTCGTAGTACTGCTTCGGGCCAAGACTAGGGGTACGGAGTTCGGAAACCAATGTCGACCTGATATTGAGTGATGTCTGTTAGCAGCGGCATCTATGTATTGCGGTCCCGCTGAAGTTTGTGGAACACATGGGTAACTTTTCCTATCCTTCGTCTACATACCCGCACTTCAATGCGTCCATGAGCTTTCCAGGGGTCTCTAGACATCTTCGCATCATATGCGCCTGCTGTCGTACAACCCCGAGGGCGTCCTCGAGCAAACGGCTCTGTTCCTCTGGAACATTGGGCGGCGGGCTTGCCATTGTGGCAGCAGCGGGACCAACGGGTCCGGAATCGATTGACTAAGCTTGAGAATGTAGACCGGGGGATAATTGCAAAGCCCGGTTTCGTGTACTTGGGAATGCGAACCAATAGTGATTACATCACAGGGAGACGATATCCATGGATAGTTGTCTTGTCCAGCGGAGTTGGATGGAAGGATGGAAGTCTTGCTGTGATGCCTGGGTTGAGATGTTTGCTTGATGTTTGCTCCTGCTGCTGACTGACGCCAATCGACGCTATTCCAGAAAGAGGTCCCACCCGACTAGATGTTAATGTACACCATACTCCGTATTTAGCCAGCAATTGTTCTCAACTGCAAGCCTACAGGTTGACGGTTATACAAATATCACGGTATTTGACCATTCAGACTATCAGAATTACCAAGGTGCCTACGCATATGCCATTCACTGTTTGTGACAAATGTGATGAAAGTATCTTCTGTGAGGTCCTCTCACGGGCATTGCACCTATGGAAAGGCATATTGAATGTGCGGGTATTTAAGCTTGGAATAATCGAATGCATCCCCCATATAGTTCTTAAGGAATAACACATTCTCAACCAATATTAAAAGACATATTGGCCGCCAACATCTCATTGGCGTATGCTTTCAGCACTGCGCGCATGTGCAAGCATCAAACCCCCACCAATACCCCCCTCACTGGGCGCCTGGTTGTTATATAGGATTCCACTTTATTTGACGATATATCTGATTTATTCAGCCCTAAAGAACCTTCAGGTCTATCACGTTGTAGCACTGTCTATTTTTCACAAAGGCCTGTTGGGCTCACAGATATAAAAAGCATGCCATAATCTATTATCCTTCGAATCTCTTTTGAACTGCCCGAGGAGATAATCAAATATGTTCTTTACTCACCGCCGCCCCTTCCCTGACGGGCCCTCATACCCACATAATCGGGTCCGGCTTTTTGACGTCGACTATGATTCTTTGTTATCTCTATTATCCGAACGTCTCAGACACCAGAGGCCGCCGGAATGGACCATTCCAGCTGCGCAGGCCCTACTACCTGTGAGCCACTAGATCGTTGTAGAGGCGAGGGCTAATCCTAGCCCGCCATCCCTCACATATGATCTTGACATTATGATGATCCAAGAGCGCTATCTATGGCCAACATGGTTGTCAGTACGGACGACTCTTACACAGAGGATTCCAGACATGGAGGTCGTCATTGGCCCACTTATTCTGGATTTACAAAGTCCAGCCAATTGGCACGGGCAGAGAACTCCTGAGTCTGAGGTTGAGTTTGCTAAGTGGAAAACAGCTGCATATTACACTTCACAACTAGCATTATCACTGTTAGCATCTACGGAAGGTTCCGAAACCTCGCTGGTAATGGATATCCCCGTGGTTAGACCGGAGTGGCTTGCGTCAATGATATCTGATGAAATTACGTCCTTGCTCTGTATGAAGTTTCAAAGGATCTTCTGCAATGATCTCCTTTTCGAGCGCGTCGGCCGTATACAATTGAAGGCTGATGGTGCAGTGGTTACCTAGCTAAATCTTGATGAAATGCTGGCAAATTTACGGCTTACGGGGGGTTGGTTTGCTAAGGGTATTGCGATTGACTCGGCTGACCATCGCAGGTGGCAATTCTTCGGCTGGAAAGAGGGAACGAGGAGGTTCAGGATGAAGCGGGGATTGCCTGTTGTCCATGTCGGAGATTCCTTAGACCTCTTCAAATCCCGTCTGCTGCGACTGACGCCGATAGTGGATGATTGGTATCTATCCTCCTTGGCGGAGGCACAAGATAGCATCACTATGCAAGCGACATTATTGCTTATGGGGATAGGGCGGGGCTAGCTTTATACGAGCGCTAGCCCCAAATATTATGGAGCATTTCTCCTGGCGGCATCGCGCAGCAAAGGAGTGGAGGAACGTTATGTGTTCAATATCTATAAATACGAAAGAGTATTTCTGGATATAAAATAATGATAAGAGGTTTTAGCAGTCAATATGATCTACTAGTGAAACGAGTAGGCATGTCTAAAGCTCGTTTTAATTTTCATCCCAGTCAATAGATTAATAATATACATTGGCTTCGTCAAACAAAATAAAGAAGAAAAACCCATTATACCCCAACTCCATCTCTATATATTCATGCATCTCTTCCAATTGAATCATCAAAATGTTAGCATGCTCACAAATGCCTCCCGTACTCCTTTTCTTCGGGTTTTAAGTAGCCCGAAAAAAGGTATCATCCGCCAATATGTTCGTCTTCACTTATGCTCCAAATACGGAGAAACAGGCAGCAAATAACAAAGAATAAACGTAAATAAAAAAGTAAAATATATGCTGTTAAGCTCATCATCCCGGAGCATTTCGCATTAACCCCTTGCTAAAAATTTCATCGATCGTTAAATAAATCATAATGCGTATTTGGCGTGTTTGCGTTTCAATTCAGAAGCCGGGTGCTTGGGGTTGGTAGATGATAGGTCCCATTATTCGACCCGTATCTCGGCAGGGGTACCAACGACGGAGTAGGATAAGAAATTTTTATCGTTATGTGCGAAGGTTGGAAACGGAACCCACCCGTTGGCCCTGGTTGGGCGTAAGGAGGGTTTGGGGAAGAGGGTATATATATAAAGGGGGTTGAAGATGCGGATGCTGATGCGGAGGGCGTTGTTCGAGGCGGAAGGGTTGGTGTCACAGTAGTCACGGTGGAGAGGTATGATTTTTCGGTCGATGAGCGCTCGGTAGATGTTGGTGAGGAAGACTCAGTTACTGCGACTCTGGAGGTGGCTGTTTCTGTAATCCGAGGGGGGATTGTGACAAGGAGGCCCGCGCGTGTGGTTGTTGTGCTTTTTGGGCCACCATCAACGGGAACGACTGAGTATGGTGCTCGTCTTCGGGCCAGTTGCGGTTGTAGTTTAGGAGATAATGGAAACGAGTTTGTTATTGTAGATAATATCGTCACGAATAATAGTATTGATATGCTGAGTCTCATGGTGAAAGGCATTGCACTCAACTTTCGAAGTAATTGAGAGCAGCAGAACTTAGGGAAAATACACTCCGTACAGCTATTTGAACTCAGCACTGTAAACAAGAGAAATAAAAAGGAGCTTGGAATGATCCCCCGCAAAAAAATACTCCAAATGTCATCCTGTCCCATTGTTAAATTATAGAGGCTGGGTTGTTGCTATATCAGTCCTGTAAGTGGGATGGAGACGGGTGGCTGGGAACCCAGCCATCCGATTTTGTTCATTATTGTCCACAGGCACACAAAGTGTGATGGTTAGTGATACAGTGTATTTTCATGATGATGAAAAGTGGTTAATTAATTTCATCCGGAATCCTCTGAAGCAGTGGGAATTAACACGCGGCAAATGATGTTGAAGAAACAATATCAACAGGTAGTGGATGGAAAATGAGAGAGCCCGCGAAGGGAGTTTGGGGAACATGTTGCCAAGACATATTGCCAAGGATTAACTGCCTTCGCCTTTTCTAGCGCTATTTGTATGCCCCTAGTTGTACCAAGCGCCCGATCCGAGTATAAACGCTGTAAGAAAAATAATAAGAATCCAGCAGAATTTTGAAGAGGAGTGTGAGAGTGTCTTCTCCGCAGCTAGCATTACCTCATATTATAGTGGTTGCGAGTTGCAGGGGGCTATAAGTGGATAATGCGTAAATAATAGAGAAAGTCTTCAACCTCCACCTGGGACAACATCCATCACCGAAGAGCTACATCCTCAACCCGGAGCAGCCCACAACCCATCCCAGCGCATGCCCAGCCTGCACATTCTTTATTCGGATTCCAAGCAAGCGTAGTAATCGCAGTCCCTTCTTCAAAAATCGCCATCGCAAGGTTACCGTCGCCCATCCTCCTATCTCCCGTCAGCTTTCGTATCAGCTTCGGCATTTCTGCCTTGAACCCGTCGTAAAATTTGCTAACTCCGGTCCCCTCCATATCATCTTTCTGTTCAGCGCCATGTTCTCCGTTTTTGTCGAGGATCCATTCATGGCTAAACCATGTCTGCTGCCAGTGCTTCTCCTTGGGATTCATCAACCTGCGAAGAGGATTCGTGACCGCAACAGTGCCGCTTACATTACCAGCCAAAAAGGATGGATGGCAGAGATTAGCTGGGGTAATAGCAGATACTAAATCATACGTTTGTAATATTGAGGATGTAGAGAAGAACCGTCGGAGTGGCTGTATGCGAACAAATTCGGTGTCATCGGAGCATATATATGTTCGCAAGAAGGGCGAATAGGATACTTCATATGACCCTACTCGTGAACGCGAAGCTTCTGTAACGTCTGCTTGGGAATCTAGGAGGGAAAAGAGTATCGTTTTACCGTCCATTCCTGTGGTAACAAGTATGTGTGGATATGATGGATATGATGATGTGATATTGAGAATGTAGGACGTATGAACCGAAACGTATATGTATGGCGTTGGATTTGCCCCTGGATCGTTGGCATTGGATGGTGATGACAAACTCCAAACTCCGATAAAACCACTGGCGGTGCCAACAGCGAGGTCGCTCGGGGAGAGCCAGCAGAAACAGGTGCAAAGTGTCGATGGTGGCTTGGCCTCAAAAGCGGGAGCGTGAACCTGGACTGTAGTAGAAAGGTTAATCTTTGACTATCTGGATGAGGAGAGTGACTTTTGCTGACCATATTCCGTCTCGCTAGCCAGCTTGTTTAGTTGCACGTCCAAAACCTTGACACTCCCATCTCCCCAGACACCTGCCAGAAGCCCGATATTGACCCCCTCAATAGTCTCATCTCCTTCTCGCTTATCCCGGCTCATTGGACACCAAGATAGGCGCATGATATCACCAGCATCAGTGCATATTACTTGTCGTAGGCGCGGCTTAACCGCCATATCAAGTTGTCGGACATCATTCTCTTCTTTTGTAGACTCAAAGGACCAAATCTGTATAACAGATGGATATGGCGGGGAAGGCGTAAAGGCTGGCGCCCCCTGGGAAACCCCATCCAACGATTGTTTCTGTAAAACTGATATTTGAACAGCCACCGCAAGATATTGAGTAGTACCCGTACAGTTTGGCGCCCAAGATAAACACTGAACCTTGTTGCCCAAATTCAGAATCCATCCTTCACGATTTCTGCGTGACCGAGACGCAGAACCATTCTCTACCTCTGACATAAGTTCAGTTTCAGGTAATAGAGGCTCTTGAGTCTTCGCCGCTTCGCGCGTTTGCCTATCGCCCTTTTTAGTACGTCCCGTCTTTTTCCCTTTCGGCTTGATTTCACTCCATGCCTCCCCAAAATCCAGTGATTCGCCAACACCCAGCTTAAAGACTTTCTGGGATGATGCAGGTCCAATTATCACAGTGTGCTTTTTCGTCCTGGCCCGGGGTAAATAGCGTTTCCCTTCCTCAGCTGCGATGCCCACCATACGTTGTCTTTTACTAAACCGGCCACTGGTATTTTCACCATAATACCAATTCCAGCCGGATGTCGCCTCCTTACGCAACATATCACCACTCACGCCCAAGGCAGCTCCGATTTCATCAGCAGACATGCTGAACGTCTCCCGTAAAGTAGCCCTACTGGGAAATGTCGCATCTCGACCTTTAGTCCATCTGGTTCTATTATATATCATGGGCAACAAATCCGCATCGCTAGCACCGAATGTTAATTTCAAATAGGTCACTTTGGCACCATGGGCTGACGGTTTGTAAAGACCTCTTGAATGGGTAGTCATAGGATCCTGTTCGTCGACGCGTCCAACGGGCCTTGATCGAGTCTTTTGCGCCTTATCTTCTTCTTCGATATCAGACCCCAAAGCAGAAATTATATCTTCTTCTTCCACCAAGCCTATTCAGAATGTAAATATAGAGTTCCCATATCAATCGATTAGTAGCACAGATCTTACGTTCGGCATCCTTATTTTCTTCTTCTTCATATTCCTCATCGTCCCTGCGACGTGTGCCCCGGCGTGCACCTCGTCTTGAACTACGGCCTCCTGCACCCAGGTCGTATGAGAGCTCGGCTCCTTCTTCCTCTTCGGGGCTTAACTGCTCGGACTCGGAGGATCCGACCTCAAGCCCGGCAACTTCAAAGACATCGGTCGTGTATTTCGGAGCCGCAGTGCGTCGCCGCGCAGACCTTCTCGCTGGCGACGAAACCATCGTGTGTTGAAGTAGCACGTAAAGGTTGCAACTGGCATTTGTTGTTTATTTAAGGAACAGCTAAGATAAACGCCTTGATCGTCACGATAAATTGCAAATTTCCGTCATATCATCACAGATCTTACATCCTTTCTGGAGGGAACGCGCCCTTGATCTTCTGATTGACAGGGGGCTTAGTGGCGTTGGATGTCATTTATGCTTCGCGATATATGATGAAACGTTGATGTTCATCAGCGGATAAGGTTCTAAATAAATATCTGTCGTGATCAGCTGAGCTAATCGAAAGGCATGTAACCTGATCCGACCCCCTCAGCACTTGAGCCCGCCAGCCCGCCAGCCCTATCCAGAACTCTTCAATTCAGAGGGGTAACATTCCCAAAAAAAGGAAGAATTATTAAATGAACACAAGAACCCGGTGTAATAACCATCCTTAGTTTTGAGGTTCGTTTAACTACCGCAAAAATTATCTACAAAAGTTCTAACCCTCTCTGCACCATGTTGAGCTCGTTCCAACCAAGCTTCCAACCAGGCATCCTTCATAATTATGTATGAAAGAACTTACTGTCGAAAAGAAACCCTATTTTTTATAATCAAAAGTAACTGGGCTGATCAAAAAACACTGTTAGGCCCCAAGCCTCACAAGTTTTGAATATGGATCCGATCCAGACGCCCGAGGCTGCAAACCTCATAGTTTACTATTCATCGGCGGGCTAGGCGACGGTTACTACACCGTGCCATATCTCCACGATATCACTGCAGGCCTCGAATCTTGGAAGTGGTCCGTGTTCTCAATGCAACTTTCCTCATCATACAGTGGATGGGGTTTGGGCAATTTAGACAAAGACGTCGATGAGATTGGCAAATGTGTTGAGTACGTGAGAAACTACAAATCCGCCAGTGTGCCTGACCAAGCTGAAGGCGGGGAACCGGGCAAGATTGTGATCATGGGCCATTCTACCGGAAGCCAGGATGTACTTCATTACCTCTATTCCCAAAATCCAGGTCCACAGGCTACGACTCCACGACCCCCGGTGGATGGGGCTATTTTGCAAGCTCCCGTTTCGGATCGAGAAGCTATTATCAACATCGTGAAATCGGGAAATGATCACGGCTCACCCGAGGAGCTGGGTGAGGTATACAACCAACTTGTCGCCTTAGCGAAGACCGAAAAAACCTTAGGGGGCAAGGATGCTCTCTTGCCGCTTTGGATGCTAGAGAAGGTATACCTACCCGATACCGCCGTAACTGCTGCGAGATTCCTGAGCTTAGCAAGTCCAGATAGCCCCGAAGCTCCAGGGGAAGATGATCTGTTTAGCTCCGATCTTACGGATGCGAGACTTGAGGAGACGTTTGGTATGATTTCGTCTGGTGGGCTGTTGAAGAAATCACTTCTTGTTCTGCCAGGGGGTGCTGATGAATATGCGGCTCCTTGGCTTGATAAGGAAAAGCAGTTGGAGAGATGGAAGGCAGCAACGACGAAGGGTTCGTCGAATCCGGACATCTGGGACACGAATAGTGGCATAATTGTTGGAGCTAAGCATTCGCCCAGCGGAACGGATCAAGCTCAGCCACGGGAAGAACTGGTTGCAAGGGTTAAAGCTTTTCTGGGCAATATTGAGAAAGACGGTTGATATTTTCTACGCGGTTAGAGAAACAGTGAAGTTTGATATTTTATCCTGCCAGGGACAAGGATTACCGCAAGAATCTCAGAGTAGTTTCTTCTAGCTTCTTACGTCCCATATCGAACAGTACCTCAGTCATGGCTTTTTAATTAAAAGGATTTGAATTAATAGTCCGGCTGAACAACAGGACGATATATATAACAGTATAATTATAGGAAGGGTATTATTTACAAGCAGATAAAAGCAACGACTAAAATGTTTTGTAGAAACTCAAAGTGAAACAACCTAGACCTGAAACCCGATTGTGCCATTGAGATTTGACAAGAAAGCCACGTCGTCCGTTCCCTAATATTCGCTATGTGGAGATAAAAAAGAGACATATGGTCCATTTGACCCAGCATTAACCAGACAAGAGCGAAAAGAAAAGAAAGGGTCAACAATAGATGAAGTTAACTAAACCTTCAGCCAAAGCGAGAAAACCCCCTTCAAGTACTCCACGATCTCGTCACCGCCAAGTTTGCTTTCACCATAAAGACGATCAACAAACGTAATAGGGCATTCCTCTACCTTGAATCCCATGGCCTTGGCACGAACCATCATTTCCATCTGGAAGGTATATCCTTTGCTCTCCGTACTCTTGATAACCTTCTCAAGCACGGGTTTCTTATACAACCGGAAACTTCCCGTCAGATCACTGACTCCGGGCATCAACATCACGTCCGCAATCAAGTTCGCGCCTCGGGAGGTGAGCTTCCGGATCAGATCCCAGCCATAAACTCCGCCACGAATATCCCCACGAGACGCATATCTGGTTCCACTAACAATGTCGCAGTTTGTTTCCTTTTGGATTTTGATCATTTCGGGAATAAATTTGGGATGGTGGCTGAAATCGGCGTCCATGATGATGACGAAGTTACCACTAGCCGATTTCAAGCCATGAACATATGCAGTTCCAAGACCTAGCTTCCCTTCACGGGGCTTCAGAATGATGTGCTCTGGCCCCCAGAGCGATTGAAGCTGTTTTGCGACTTCTAATGTTCCATCCGGAGATCCATCATCGACTATGATTACCTCCCAATCTAAGTTACTAAAAGAAGGGGTAGGTAAAGCACACATTAGCTTCCATCCAGAAATTGGCACACACCACACAGAGGACACTCTTACTTCTCTCTGAATGTTTTCTCAATCAGCCAGCAGATTATGGGCAGGTTCCTACGCTCATTGTAGGTGGGGAGAATGACAGAGTATTTGTTGTTCTGTGAAGACATGGTGGTGTTGTGGCCAACAGAGCAGGGGGAATTGTAGAATTGGGAGACGGAATTCTGGTCCACGGCTTGGAGGGTTGGACGGTATCGAGGACCACGGGTGGGCATGCGGAACTCTGCTGTTTAGAGGCTGGAAAGCAGGGGAGACATCTAGATAATTAGCAGCAGCAATTGACGCCGAGTAGTTGTGGTGGTTGGTAGAACTGACATCGATGATGCTGAGGTTGCAGGTAGGGCAAGACCAGGAGATCTGGTCCGTGCGCCTTGAGCTTGAATAGTTAAACCTCACTCACCGCCTGGCAGAATTGCGCATTCTCATCTTCAACTACACCATTTATAGTGGTCTTATACGCAGAAATTCCAACAGCTGTTGAGCATTATTGGAAAGCAATTGCATTTGCAGCAAACTGTAAGCCTGAACCTGTTTCCACATTATAATGGAATCGTCCGGAGCCAAACATCGCCGCAATGCATCAGTAAAAGGTACACTACGCACTATCCTCTCACCTGTCCTACATTATCACGTAATTTATTGCAGAGACTCATGGTGCTCTTCTAGCTGCCCGGCCGCGGAGCTCCACCAAAGGGCCCTTAGATGCGCCAGATGAGTATGATCCATTATTCTACTATTCTCTATTTCCAATAACCTCCGGCTAAGAGAAAGATGAACCAAGCTCTGCTACAACAGCTACCGTTCTCCCCACACGACCAAAATCCCGCACTCCTGCAGGCCCCTCGAGTGCATCTCCAACTTCCTCACATGCCTTGTTGTCCACGTTGTCAACTATCGATACCATACCCGTTCCTATGAAGAAGAACCTATCATACCTCCTACGGCCCGACATCTACCACCCTCTCTCGCTACTAGATATATCACCGGCTTTCCGCTCGAAAATTCCCACGCCTTCTCCCAATGAACCTTTAGCTATTTCCTTAGCTACCCTTGATAATCTCTTGAATGATGGCCATTTCCTTCTTGCCGCGCATTTCTCAGCGGCGATTCTAACATCATCGGCCGTGCCCCACGACGACCAAAATACGATATTTTCTCTCCTGTACATCCGACTAGCCTGTCTAGAGCTGACCGGAAACACCCTGTTAGCAGCGCAGGAAGCGAAAGCACTGGAGGATTTAAGTTCTGCGTTTTACTATGTCGATACCAAATTGGAAGGTGAGGCGACAGCCAAAGACACTATTTCAGACGACCAAGCTCGACATATCGTACCATGGCCACTTCGTGTTCTTGCAGCAAGGTTACAAAGCATTGGATTCGGAGACTCAAGAAGAGGTATTGCTGCCTTATACGAGCTTGGATTAGAAGCTAGAAAACATCTATCGCGCCAGGGGCTTGCCGAAGATGAGAAGAATGTTTGGAAAACTAGATTGGCGGATTTGGGTATCAGAGTCGTGAATTCTTTAATAGAAATGAGCGACTTAGATGCTGCGCGAAGGTCGCTCACAAACCTGAAAACCCCACCCAAGGAGCAAAGGCTAGCCACCACACGGATGGTGCTACTGTATCTCAAGGTTGGAGATGTTGAAGCTGCGCGAAAGTTGTTAGATAATGCTTCAATCGAGGCAGAAGGGATTTTGCACTGTCTGTTGGATATGGCAGAAGGTCGATATGCTGATGCAGTCGCTGGGTGGGAGGCCCTTCGTGCAAGCCACATAGGACATGAAGATGAAGCTCTAATTGCGCAGAATCTCGCTGTGTGCTTATTATATACAGGAAAGCTAAATGAGGTAAATCAACCTTTGACTTATGTGAGGATGATAGCAGAAGTTAATCATTTTACATTGCCGTATAGTCTCGCGACCTCCTTGAATCGTTGGTAAACAACAATCATTCGTTTCAAAGTCTTACATTCAATCTGGCGACCATATATGAGCTATGTTCTGAAAGGTCGAGGGTTCTCAAATCCAACTTGACAGAACGGATTGCTAGCCAGCCGCCGTCGAGATACCGGAATTGGGAAAAACCAAACGCAGATTTCAAGATATAAGGCGCCTGTTGGGAAGAAAAAAATCGTATAAGCAGTTCCAGTGTTAGGACCATATACCGGACATACGAAAAATACTCGCTTATGGTATTAGATATTTAACCCAACCAAATACTAAGAAAGCAAATCCCAACCCTAACACCGAAACTCCGCGCTCATGTGTCTAAAGAAATACCCTTCACAGACGGTAACTTGGCTGCCAATGGCAGTTTCATTAAGTTGCAGGTCGTGCGCCCGGCAGCCCAAATATATATAGCCAAAGTCCATTCCCGCTGTCCCTTACTTTTTCGGGTCAACATTTGGCTTCCTGGCCCTTATCAGAACTTTATCACCTTCTCTTTTCCACCCTAGGCCTTCCTTATCCACTAACGTTTCCCATGTCCAACCTTCATTTTCGCCCGCACAGCATTCCACCAAATAATTCACGTCCACTGACAGATATGCTCTCCCAACTGCTTTCAATGCTCGCCTGCGTATACCGTCAACAGCCCAATTAAGCAACGCCTTTGTATATGCATTCTCGTTCCGCTTAGTCCTCCAAAATAACACCCAGTCATCATGCATTATCGCTCTAAGAATGCTGTCGACGGAATTATTGCGATACCCGAATGCCACCTTTGAGCGCGCCCGGAGTTCATACGCAGCCGGCATATCGCCTTGTCGACAGGCATAGTCTAGGATCAAATAGGTCGTGAACTCGTGTAGGTCAGATGGGTCCAACGGATTAGTAGTCGAGTGAAGGTGTTTTAGCAGGCGCTGTAATGGGGGATAGTATGACGGTGGATGCTGGGCGAGGATTGATACGCGTATGCAGAATATATGGACGCGCTGGGAGAATGCGATAGAAGTTTTGGAGGTCGTTGCTAGGATGGCTTCCCGCAGCTTACGAAGGGAGAGAAGGAGGATGGAAAGTTCTTCAGCTGGTGGTGGACACTGCTCTGATGGAGCGGTACTTTTGGTCCCCGCCGTCGGAGCAGTGGGTTTGATTGGTGGTTTTGGCGATCGGGACCGGGACCTAGCTCTAGACGCGGGTCTTATCGGTATAGGGACCGGAGGGTTCTTGGTTGGGTCTTCAGAACGGTTTCTTGGGAGTGAGCCGAACGCAGCATCAAGGTTCCCTGAATGGACGTTGCAAAAGTGTACATATCTGTCGACAATCTTCTTATAGTACTGTTCTTGGGCCTTGGGTTCAAGGAGTCTGCATAGCACGCGTTAGTCAATGCCAGTCACGAAAGCAACAAATATATATATATATCCTTGATTATGCTGTGCATAACACCTACTTCGTATCTCCCTTTGAAATAAACCCAACCTGGCTGAGTGAATCAGCGCTTGTCCTACTTCCTCCACCCCAGCTGGGACCAGGCTTTGGTGGCCTCAATGTATCGTCCATTGCGTATTTCAGAAAGCAATCTCTTCTCTCTCTTCTCTGACTTGTAGATGCTATGGTTCAGCCATAGCCGTGCCCGCAGCTCTTGTGTTTTGTGTTTCCAGCTTTTGTCTGGTGAAACCGTTGAATGCGAGGAAGCTTCGAGCCAGAGCACTCACAAACATCCCGCGTGTTTGTCCTGTTTGCACAAGCTTCAAGAAACTATATACAGTTACCGAGGTTAAATGGAAACAAATTGCTGTTTGTTTCGTCTACATATTGCTTCGATTCGCGACGACGGTAGCGGCAGCAATGTCTCTGCATCAACGGAGAAAAAGCAATTCCAGCCTACGGGGAGAGCATGGCCATGTTTCCAGCGCCACAACTGACAAGTCGGTGGCAGAGCAGGCGACGGACGCAGCCACCAAGGTAGCATCCAAGATACGCAGAACGATCCATTGGGATGACTTAGAGCATTGGCAACGGGATAACCATCTCATCCACACGGGATATCGGCCGTCATCCGGCTCCTTCACTGTGTCATTTCGTTCATTGGGATATGTACATAACGAAACCGTAAATATCTACACCCACCTGCTACCAGCTATATCATCGGTACCATTTGCCTTCTACCTCTACAACGCCATTTCCACCCGATATGAAAGCGCTACGCAGGGCGACGTGCTGGCATTCAGCTGTTTCTTCGCCGGGGCTGCCTTCTGTCTTGGTATGAGCTCCATCTACCACACGATATCCAACCATTCTCACGCGGTGGCGCGCATCGGGAACGCGATGGACTATATTGGCATCGTCGGGTTGATCGCAGGCAGCTTCATCCCAAGCGTCTACTATGGCTTTTACTGCCTGCCCAAATTCCAGAAAGTGTACTGGGCAATGATATCGTTAATCGGGACCGGGTGCGCCGTCGTTTCGATAATGCCACGCTTCAGGACCCCTGCCTGGCGGCCGTTCCGCGCTGGCATGTTTGTTTCCATGGGGCTCTCTGCTGTCTTCCCGGTGCTACATGGGGTATCGATCTTTGGGGTGGAGCAGATGTTGAAGCAAATTGGGCTATTCTGGCTCGTGCTGCAGGGCGCTTTGTATATAATCGGCGCAGCTATATATGCTGCGCGAGTGCCCGAACGATGGTATCCTGGCAGGTTTGATATCCTAGGAAGCTCTCATCAGATATTTCACGTCCTTGTTGTTCTCGCGGCAATCTCACACCTAACCGGTCTTCTGCAGGCGTTTGACTATCGGCATAGCGGTTTGGCTTTGCCGTGTTTATAGTTTTAAAAAAGCGCAGGTCATAACATACAATGCGTTTTATATTATATTTTAGATGATATGTTATTTTTGTTTTTGTTTTTGGGATTCTTAGCCTTCATCTAAAATTTAGAGACAATAGCCGGATTTTAAGTTCCATATATTACTCGTAGGTAAAGTATGCGGCCCTCTTGGTATGGCAAACCAGAATCGGCGAAATTCCGTGATTGTAACTCCAAATCCCATAACCTTCGCGCCGGAACCGAGCACCATTCTCCGGTCGTGCTTTGTGTGTTTTCTCCGGCCCTTCACTACTATCGGAAGCGGCAATTAGCTTAGGTGCAATCAAACGTTGTCCCTCGGCATTCGGCGCAGGCCCCGGGGGAATTGGTATCAACAACTAACACTCCCCCGCTGAACGGAGACACACATAACCAACCAATTGCCGGCTAACTTTGCCTATTCCTTTTATACCTGCAATATATATATCCTCTGTCTATTTTTTTCATTTTTCTAGAGTATTCCTATTTTCTTCTTCTGAGCGTTGTTCTAAAACAGACATACATTGGCTACTTCTCTCAAGCTAAGTCTGCTTATACAATTACCGATCACGATGGCCCCTCAAGACCGCATTGCACAGGTGTCTTCCCACCTTAATTACCCGCAAGGTCTGCTTGCTGGCCAAGTTGCCATTATCACTGGGGCTGGTCAGGGTGTTGGCGCTGAAGCCGCTCGCCTATTTGCCAACGAGGGAGCGAAGGTTGTTGTTGCAGATCTTGATGCCAGTTAGTAAAAGACTACACGCGCCACATCCTATGTTTGCCTACAAATTTCGAGTAAACGCAATGCTTGGGATTTGTTTAAAGGGAAGAGAAGCTAATTGTGTCTTCAATTGCAAACAGAGAAAGCAGAGGGTGTTGTGAAATCGATTAATGATGCGTCACCCGGACGAGCCATTGCCGTCGTTGGCGATGTGACGGATCCCGCGTATTCAAAGAGAGTAGTGCAAAAGGCTGCGGAATTTGGCAATGGGAAGATCCACATCATTGTTAATAACGCTGGGTATACGTGGGATGGTGTTATTCATAAGGTTAGATATATATATGTCCTATTCTCCGCTATATATAGTAGATGCGGACCTACCATGTGGCGGCTACATATGGCCAAGGCTGACATACAATAATAGCTCTCTGATAAGCAATGGGAGGCTATGATAGCCGTCCACGCCACAGCCCCCTTCAAACTCGTCCAGGCCGCTGCTCCATATTTCAGAGTAAAGGATGGCGTGGATAGAGTCGTCGTTAACATCAGCAGCACCAGCGGCATCCACGGAAATCCGTAAGTCTAGATCCTCCTCCACACCCCTATTTTTGCCCTTTCCCCAACTGCCATTACTAAACTAACACACACACAGCGGCCAAGTCAACTACTCCGTTGGCAAAGCTGGTATGGTCGGCCTCACCAAAACCATCGCGAAGGAATGGGGCCCCCAATTCGGCGTGCGCGCCAACACCATTGCCTTCGGCTTGGTGTTAACACGGCTGACCGCATCTAAGGAGGCTGGTGCCTTCATCACAACACCTGATGGTGAGAAGGTCGCGCTGGGTATCCCCTCGGCCCAGTTGGCAACTAGGGTTGGGAACGACGAGACGAATAAGTACCCAGATATCCCACTGAGAAGAGGCGCAAGTCCCACGGAGGCAGCAAGGTCGATTTTGGCGGTTGTGAGCCCCTTGCTTAGCTATGTTAACGGGCAGACTATTATGGTTACGGGAGGGCGGAATATGTAAGGTCGTGGGTAAGGGGCAGTGGGGATTTTCACGTTTTTCATTTGGGGCATGTTTATTATATAGATGCGAATGCAGGTTTTTATTTGTGAAAATTCTCTTGTGCCGTGTTCCTTACTAGCTAATTTATTTTTTCCTTCTTGCCTTTGATGGAGGAGTCGATGGCAAGGTCTAGAAGTCGCTGCGGGTCTAGTTGATGATTCTTGATATCGATAATTGCATATACTGTGCATATATGCGATAATATATCCGGTAGTGCCACGTATCAGAGTACGAAACGTGTATGGTTGAGTGGATGGGAGTAAATTTCTTCACAAGAAGAAAAGGTAAAGTAGGAACGATATCCTATCAACCTGTGCATAAAGAATACTTCGAGCGGCCTTTATCAAATAAAATAATTCATTCACCCCTATGGTGTGTGTACACATGCAGTGGACGGCATAGAAGCCCTCCTATTCGTTGCATCAAGTTTGTTAGTTCCAATGCGGTATATATTCTGGCTTACTTGCAGGTAGAAACGATTGAGATATATGCATGAATACGTGGGAAACTATTATCTTAAGAACAAATAATTGATAAGATGCACAACCAAAGATATATTCCTAGTAGTAAGCAATTCAGGTGTTTATAGATATAAACAAGCAAGTGTTGCAAATAAATAAAGATGTATGAACAGCAGCAAGCACCCTTACATGACTGCACAAACCATAATATCAAAGAAAATGCATAAAGTTGGGTATCAATGCAGATATATGTAAGAGAATAGGTACAAGAAATGAAATGAGATATGAGAATAATAAACAAGGTGAATATAGACAACAATGACAGATCGCAAGCACCCTCAAGACATACCAACTCCGTAAAAATATGCAATCGACAAGAACCACCAAACTGAAGAACGAGGAAACCCCTAACCCCTCTTTATATGAACGCGCCCAAAAGATAAATGAAACTCCAGAAGTATGTCCTGTCCGTACTTTCCTTTTGTTGCGGTGCGCGAATTCAACGCCAAAATATAATATTTCCCTTCCCAGATAAAACGAGACAACACCTCAGCAAAAAGCCAAACTTTGTACAGCTTCGTCTTTACGCGAAGAACTCAAGAAGATATTTTTGTTACAGGGCGTGTAAAGAAGAAATTGCCTCCGAGGAGAAGAAAAAACGAACAAATCCGGGCAAGAAAAATTGGGAATGAAAACAAAAGAGCGAAGTTTATGGATAGGTGGAAGTTAACAAATGAGTCGAAACAATTAAAAAATATTTCCAAATCGGATAATGATTGACATCCAGGGGAAGTATTAGGAATTCGCAAGTCCAGTTGTCCGGTGGACAAGATCCAGCAACGGTTGTTGGTACCTGCGGCAGATAAAATGTATTAGGGGATGTAAGTAATTCCAGCGGGATGGACCAAAAAGGTATCAACTCCTGTGCTTGGGCACTTTTCGTAAATTTTGTATAGGTCGTTAAAGAGATTCGTTCCGTTATCTTGTATTAAAAAATAGGTATATAGTTTTTCAAGAAATATCCATTGTGGAAGGAATAAAAAGAGCTCAATAGATCATGGATCCCTTTTCAATATACGGCAATGACGGGCTCCATAGGGTGTTGTCGTCCAAAGTTTTTCTCAGCAATGTCGGTGAAAGGGATGAAGGATCCCCAGAAATTAGGTACTAATGGAGGTGGCACGTATCTAAGGTGGCTCGGTGCTTGGCTGTAAGGCGTATACTCGGATGAAGACGAGGAAGAAGATGAGATAGAGGAACCGTCGTCGGAGAGAGAAGTGTCAGAAACAGCTGACTTAGAATATTCGGCTTCGATTGGCTCCGCTGGAGGCGATGCCGGGTAAGGAACAAAATTGGCAAGGCCATGGGATTCCTTCGGGTATTGATAACTCTGGCAAGGTGGTGTTGACGGCATGGATACAGGAGATCCAGGGCGAAGAGTGAACCTTGGGCACTCAACAATCAATTTCCGGAGCTCCGAAATTGAAATTCGCTTTTGGGGGTCGCATTCAAAAATACGCCTCAAAATGGAGTTGAGTTCGCGTGACAGAGGCAAAATTGTCCTGAGAAATTGTGGGTCCTTAAGATAGGCGCGGAAGGTGGAATCTTCAGTAGAGGCTCTTTTCCAAGGATTCCGCCCACAGGATAAGTTGACCAGGATGACACCAAGGCTCCATATATCATTTGGCGCAGAAGCATACGGTCGGGGGGTAGATTGTTGGCACTCTGTGTCGCAGTTAGATCAAAAGACAAAAGTAGTGTGTTTGTATCAGGAGCAGAGGAAGAAGGCAAGGGTAAGCGAAGTATTGAAATTACCTGGTGACATATAAAAAGTCGAGCCGCATCCGAAGTCCGATGTATAGAAATCGGTCGTGGCGAGGCCAAAGTCGGCCAGCTTAACCGTCATTCCATGATCTGCGACCAAAATATTCTCTGGCTTAAGATCCCGGTGATAGATTCCAATGGAGTGGCAGTACTGTACGGCATCCAAAATCTGGAGAAAAGCACGCTTGGCAAGGAAATCGTTTCCAACAAACTGACCTCTCTCAGTAATATTGGAAAAAAGATCGCCTTCCGGGCAAAACTCAATAACAACAAATGTACAATCAAGAGAATCCATTATGCGGACCAAAGAAACCACGTTGGGGTGTTGACTGGCCAAATGATGGAGCTTGATTTCTCGTTGTTGAAACTTCCGCTGTCTGGAGTCGAGTCCTGCTTTGTTGAGGGCTTTGACTGCGTACGGCACATGGGTATGGATGTCGATGGCAGAATAAACAACACCATAGGCACCTACCCCAAGAACGCTTGTGAGTTCCAGCCGGTTGGCGAGCAGCAAACCGAGCCTATCCTCTGGAGTATCGCATATGGAAACAGGCGGCGGCGATTGTGGTGGTGTTGGTAACATTGTGGGGTACATTATACGGGCCGGAGCTGGGGGTCGAGGAAGCGCGGTAAATTCAAACGGTGTATTGCACGGTCAACCTGTGATTGTGTTGTATTGAACCTGGAGAGAAGGGAAATCCGGAGTCCAAAATAGTAATTGGGAATCCCGATCCTTGAAGCTGGTTGTATAATATATATATAAAGAAGTAGTGAAAAAGGGTTTGAAAGGAATGGTTGGGGCAATGTTGCCCAGCTCAAGATGCGCAACCCAAAACAACGAAGATAAAAGGGGGTTCGAAGAGGACGAGGACAAGTAAGAAGAAGAGTATGGAGTAAGGTAGTCGAAGATTAAGTAGAGGAAAGGATAATGAAGTTGGGGAAGATGGAAGAGGGGACGGGGAGGAAAGGAGGGAACTCGAGAGGGAGACGAGGATGAAGTTAAAGGTAGAAACTATCTAGGCCATCGTTAGATGATAGAAGGCGACAAAGGTGGTAAGGATGCGAGTTCAACAAGTTTACTGATAATGGGTCAAGCACTGGTATGATCTTGAAGGTTCGCATGCGGTTTAGCCTGGGCCCTTCACCATTCAGAAATAAATATACATCTCCACAATGACACGGCCCATGCTCTTTAAACTCTCGTTCATGAAGCAAGGCGAATCAGGCTACAAATAGGAGGCAAGGGTGCCACCACACCATGGGCCATGGAACTTTGAGAGTCCGTCGTTGTGCGAGCGCCGAGAATCGCCTTGAGGGTCCCAGGGCCAGCCGCTATCTATTGGTCATTCCGTTTGGACGAATCAAATCAGATCATCGAAACTGGTGAGTCGACAGTTGCGGGAAGTCCCAGCACTCCAGTCCTATCCAGAGCCATGCATCAATTATGGGGCTTACTGGCGTGCTGGGGCGAATGGCCAAAGAGCCCATTCCTTTAGCCCTTTAGTGTGGTTGATGCCTCCAGCCGAGATGCATACGAACTGTGAGAAAGAGGCTTGGAACCGACTAGCTTGATCCTTACTTCTTCATGGGAGTTGTGTCTAGCGCCAAAAAGACCTAGTTTCAACGGATAGTTCATACGCCAGTGAACCAAAAAAAAACAAGAGCCCACTTCAGAAATTAAGTGCTAGTCGCTGGATGATCCATGAAGCCAACGAAGCCAAGGGTCTAAATTGGGCGTTTAGGTAACATCTGCTCTCGAAAGATCAAATGAAAAAAAGGGAAGCAGAGACCACTGGGAGCATTCTGGAGTTAAACACACAAGCTGTGATGGAAATGGATACCATCCACTAGAGCAAGGTTAGAGTCAGCCATTATTTTTTGGAAGACCCAAAATAATTACCTAGGCAATGACCACTATCATGTTTGTTGGTGCGTGGATAGAAACTATGATGTGGGCAAAAATGGATCGCGGCAGCCGTCGGGCGTTATGATTGGTGGAGGCAGTCAAGGGCCTCAAAACAAGAAGACAAAAGAATCTGGAAGATGGGCGAATGGAGAGGCAAATTGTGCTGGATCAGGGATGCCCATGGATCCTCTTGTGCTAAGAGCCAAGTGCAAATAAGTCGCGAATTGATGGGCAATGCAGGCGTTTCGCTTTTTTGGGCTAGTGTTGTCGTGGCGGTGGGCTATCAATGATCCTATTATTGAGCAAGCGTCGAGAGCATCGAGTCAAAGAGACAGAAGTGTCCTTGGGGCCATTCATCGCCCGAGTTGATGCTCCAATAATACGTGGCGGGCCGCGATGCTCCGTGCCCTTCCTCGAGCGTAGTTTCCAGCACAGGCTAGCAACACCGCCCCTTGTAAGCCTGGAGGTCGTCGCTACTGGCACCAAGCCGAACAGGCTGCGCGAATGGTGTCAAAGCACAGCCTTAGTGTCAAGGTGGGTTCGTGTTTGCCATTCGGCTGGCTGCGGTGCAGCATTCCCAAATTTGTAAGTCCGCTGATTGGGCCTAGTCCTTGACTCCCAAGCTCACGTATTTAGTGGCATTTATTTTCATAAATTACGTTATTTCCTGCCAGCCGGCTATTATTTTGGTGGCTTGGTCACCCTCGAATTCAGGAACCGTGAGCAACTCCTTGCAGGTCAGAGTCTGGTCGGTTGACCAAAACACCCATGCCCGTCATGGATTTGTTGCACTCATGCTATCATTGCTATGCCATCATCCAGTGCGGGGGCCATCCCGCCTCCATACCATGGCTTTGGAGATGGTCTTTACCGTGTTAAGTTAGCTCTATGGCCGTATCCGTAGGCTTTGAAGGAGCACTTAAAACACTGCAAACACAGGTTAAAACTTAGCACGCAGCAGAGAGTAAACACATGATACGATCCTCATACCGCTCTTTTCTTCACCCGTCATTCTTATCATGCGATATTTCAAACAGGGGGACTTGATTTCCCACCTCTTTGTTACGACGAGTCTGATCTCTCTCATTGCAGATGCTGCCAGAAGGTTGACTGATGAATCCTGTTAGCTTACGGAGTACATCAGAGGAACTAAAATCAAAAATAAACAGCAGGATGAATCTTGGGGCGCAGGTTCGTGGGTAATAATTTCTAAGCGCAATTATTATCAAAGTCAGCTGTGACTGCAGGTTGACAAAAATAGAGAATGCTGTTCATAGACACGGCCAAACGATGTCAGGATACTAGAAACAGAGATTTCAATGATGAAGGCTGATTTCTTACATTGTTATTTGCGAACAATTACACCTAGGTAACCGGTTTCCTCCCAATTCATGATCTTGTTTTTGACACAAAATATCATCTCCTGAGCCACTCGTCGTGGTCACCTGTGGGTATACGGGATGCTTGGGACGCGCCCAAGTCAGGATACATTTTCAGTGTCGTTTCGACACAAAGTCTGCCCAGGTGGCTTGTGAAGGTCCACGATGGTTGGCTCATCAGCTGTGGCATGTCAGTGGATCCAAGCATTTGGCGGATATTATTGAGTATTACGTGCATAAATGCAACTGACCAACATAGCGGGGATGCATCCATGGATGGCTGGAAGGCGTGTGAGGCCTTCAATCAACAAAATTAGAACTATATTTTGCCCGTCAACTGTTATTGGCCAGCTGGCTGGAAAGTTCTGGTATCCAGGTGGTGGGGATGCTGACCTGCCTGCCCAACCAGCCCCTAGCGGCATGTTGGCTTCTAGGGAAAGAAAACAGCAGGTTGGAAGAAGGTTCCATCGCACTGATCGGAGTCAGGCGAGAGGAGCGTTCTGAAAAATACTGAGGGACGACCCTGGACGAAGGAAAATCGCTAACAAAACGCTAGAACTTCTTAGGGCCTTTTTATGTCCGAGAATTGCTGCTTGATTCAGGGGGGCTGCTGAATCTACCCTCTCGGGACAACAGGCATCCCGCAGGGCTCCGAAGGTGGCAGAGGCCATACCCCTCACATGCCACCAAAATAACCAGCGGCTATATTGCTGCCCTTGACAGTATCAGGCCATGTTCAACTGTATATTTTTAATATTTAAATTTTATGGCTGGATGCAAGGATTGGACAAGGATGACACACATTCAAAATTGCCAAGGCAGGGAGCCCGTTTTGCAAGAGACCCACTTCATATTCTCCAACCTGAGAATTGTGGCTACCGTTCAGTTCCATGCAGCCTTTCCCCTGGCTCCAGAATCACGATCTGCCACCTTGCTATCAGGTTTGATGTCGGGAAACTTTTATTTTTGGCTATGGTGCCGAAGAAGCCAGTCTCCCACTCTATTTACCGAACAAAGATTGTTCTTTTCCCTTGGTAGAATGCCTTGATGAAGGCGATGTTGTTGAACAGTTGGGTATCTCCTATGGTCTGAAGGCCATGTTCCAAAAGGCACTCTCAGCCTCATCCCGTAGTTGGAAATAGAGAAAAAGTGCGGCGTATGTACCTACTGAGGTAGATACGTCATCTCGATATTACCGCCTATCACCACAGCCGATCAACAGCTGAGATTCGTATCCATGGATTTTGCCCCCGCTTATAACCTTGCGGCCCTCACGTGATGCCTCCTAATATCTCAACATGATCTGTACGGAGTATACATCCTCCGGTTCCAGGAACGAAAGAGGACGGAATTACTTGAAGTATCCATGCAAGTACTAATATCAATATCGGAACATCCATGGCGTACTCGGACGGGACCATATTGCCACCTCTGATTTCGGGGCTGTCCGAAACACACATTGCTTCCATTGGAAGTCGATTGATTATCTTGCGTTAATTGCCTCATGTAGGTAGTATTTTTGTACTTCTTAGCTTGCTAGAACCATACCCACTTCTTTTTCGTTTTGAAGTCGCCAGCACGATATCATGACTAGCAAGTTGATTTTCCTATTAATCCCGGGATCTGGCCCATGAGCTTGCAAGCATCCGGAGAGGCAGCGCTTATGGCATGAATAATGATGGAATGATGGCCCTGTCTCATCCGTCCAGGCAAGCAACCTTCAAACCAAGGTCGAACAAAATCACATGAACGATTGAAGGCATGGCGCTAATTCAAATGCCCTCACATACTAGCCGTTCATTTTGGATGTAACAAGGCATTTCCGCATTTTCATGCATAAGTAGGTGAGGATGGCGTTTTAATTAGTAATATGCAATAGGAAAAAACAGGGCTGATAAATTATAATGCATGGATGAGGCATAATTAATCGGATGCGGCTAATATCTTTGCATAAGATGTACACGCCAGATATACATGGACATGCAGCTGCCAACACCAATGGTGCGGACGGGCGTCGTGTGCCCCAGGAAGTTTAGCCAAAAAAAGTGAGGCTGGCAGACCTGGACTGGTGCGTGGAGGGCGGGGCTTGGTTTTGCTTGGTGGGTTTGCCTATTATTATTCGTCGCTCATCACTATTCGCACAGCCTGTCGCAAAGTAAGAAACGAGTCGTTGGTTTCCACAAGTGTGCTTGCTCGGCGAGCTTGCATTCAGCAAAGGTGGAAGGATATGAATGGGCAGGCCGTGAATGCACGGACTCCATTCCCTAGGATTTGCCAATAAGAAGCCGAATTCATACATCCGTGTCCATAATCCAAACTTTCGCAGACAACCTTCCTGGTGGGCGTGATATCATAAACGGAGTACATGCATGGAAAGGTCGGCATGGCCGCATGGGTTAAGGCATCGCTCAGCACTTAAATTCGAGCGCCTTGAGAAAGTATGCGAGTAGTTTAGCGGCTTTAACTCACTTTGGATTTGCTATCTTACCAGCAATCGTTTATTTATAAATTAAATAAGACACAGGTAATGATCAGTTATTTATGAACAATCGAAAAATTTCCCCACAAAAAAACCAAGCGCGAAAACGATGAGCCCCTGCTCATCTCTTTGTGAACGAGACTGGGTCTGTTGACTCCCATGTACGGACTACTGTAATGTGCATTGATGCGATAACAGCCGGAAATTCGAAGAATGTAATCGGAGGCAGATCATTTATTTTCGCTCTCTCTCGCGGTCTTCCAGAACCATAAGTCATTCACACCAAATAATTTATTCCTTCCGGCATATATTTTCAATTCCCCCATGAACCGTAATGCTCTGAAATCTCCATGCCTTGGATTTTATTTGGGCTAGAAGTATGGATTCCCAGGGGCGAGCAGACGATCAGTCTCACGTATCAAAGTAAGAATATTCCATTCCGCCCCTGGACAGAATTGGAAAAGGTTTGCAGGGAATGGTTTCCACGGCCAAATACAGGATATATCTCCGCATCTGAAGTCGATCTTGTAACTTCAGACGTTGTACACCCAAATTTTGGAACATGGACGGAGGTTTTGCTGGTCAATGGCCTTGGTGACAGTCAGGTCTAGTGAAGTTCCAGAAAAAGATCAGCTGACAAACGTTTCTTAGCCCGAAAGTTCAAGGATCAAGGTTGTTTCATCAATATGAATATCCCTTTTCCGAAATCCATTCAAAAAACAAGTTCTCGAAAATCAAACCCAGGACATGATAGAAACGCTTTTCGGGGTAACATAGGCACGGTAAATCAAAAGCACCGTGCTAGGTTATCTATCATTGATTATTATTATTTGCTTGACTGAAAGCCCAAATTAATGTCAGCGCGTCGCGGTTGATTAACAGGGTCAGATCCCAGGAAGGATACTTAATCTCCCACTCCCAACTCCTCGCATATTTATTCCTTGTCATTGTTTCAACACGATCTTATGTCTTATTATTATTCATGGCAGGATACTTCGTATACATAATCTGAATGTTGATATGGTCCGTGCTCTCAATGAGATAGTTTTAGACTTCAATTAGAGCCTGGGCAGTAACCATCCGTTTGTTGAATTGCAAGGATGTGAACAATGATTTCCAAGGTTTGCGGAGAAGGTTTCCACTTCTGACATCGAGCCATTCCGCATTAGGCTAGAAACCCAGGCCTGTGGTGGGAAACTTGAGAGAATGAGATCATCAATGCGAATTCCAGACATGCGTCAGGCTAAATTCCAAACACCGATGCAGGGTTTCGTGATATGTCATACAATTGACAGACTGAAGTTACAGAAGTGGAAAATTCGAATTTTTTTTGCCCATTCTTTCTGTGTGCAAGGTCTCAGCGAAGAGTTTCCATGCCGCCAGAGCCTTTTTGTTCCACTTACTATTTTTGTATGTCATTTTGATTTTTTGGAAATCAGAGATCAAGAGAGGAAAATCAGAAAGAGTAACCTAGGTAATGATCTCGGCCTAGAGGAAGCTTCCAAAATCGTCCTACCAAGGCTCTGCCCCGCCTATGACGATATCATAGACTGCCGAATTCTCGACCAACATCCGAAGGCTTCTTGCCATCAATTTGATGTCTTTGTCCTTGGAGAAGCATAATTAGGCGCATGTATCATTGGCATGTATTTGTCTACCAAATTTTATCCGTGGGCCAATTCCAGATTTCTCAAAGCCGTGTTGGATCGGCGCCGGACGAACCGATTGAGCTGCAGAATTTAGGAGGCGTTGCGGAGCTGTTCAAAACAAACAAATCCCTAGTTCCCACGCTTTGGGATTTGTTATACTTGGTTAGACTACTCCGTACGGAGAAGTAAATACCCTGTTGAACTCAAAAAAGACTTTCATTCCAGCCCTCTGAACTCTCGTGAGAAGGCCAATCACACACCAGTTCCACCACATTCGGCTTGGCAGCGTTATTCAGTTAACAAAGAAATATTAAACATGTACGGTGCAGTGACTAGTTTTTGCATATCCGAGCCATTCAACCCTAATTAATTTATGGGGATAGGAACATATTGTCACCCGATTCCATGGATAGAAAAGGTTTCACTCAGGGACATTTCATTCAAACTTGTGATCCCGATTAACCATTTGATGGTTGAGCCAAGACTAGGAAGGGCATGTAAGGACTTCGTAGACCTAAGGTGCACTTTTCTGGTCGTTTTTGATGTTGGACTCCAGCGTACTGTTATTCTTTCTATTCTTTCTTAATGGTGGCAGTGCTGACATCTGTTTCGGAAGGTCCTTTTGTTGAACAGAATGGCCTTGGTTGCACATGGGAATGGATGCCAGCAGGAAGCCCTGGGCGGATATCCTGCTAAAGGATAAATGCCGTGTTGATAAGCGGTCATGAGTCTCCAATGCGTAAATATATACGTACGTTTCATTGTCGAGGGACAACAAACCCCGTTGACTCCTATAATGAGAGAGAGTAACAGCATCAGCATGCGCAATGTTTGACATATTTTCCACAAGACATACATATACATATACATGTACATGTACATGTACATACATATCAGCAGAAGTGACAATTGGGTACTTAGTTGATACTTCCTTTTAATAAGGAAGGCTAGTAAAAAGCGCGTACAGCCACATCTTCGCGTGTAGCTGATACTTGAAAAAATGGGGAGGTATCTGCGGATCCAGCCTTTCCAGCCTTTCCAAGCGTCAAAGGGCTTAGTAAACGGGAGCTAAAGGCTTATGATGGACACTTTCCCCTTTATGGTTAGTATTTTAGCCCCGGGTCTGGGCGGAGTCCACTCTTGATGATCCAGTGGCATCAACATTGGCTCGCAGCACAAAGACTCATCAACGTATATCTAACCACACCTCATAGCATCACTAGTACATAACATATACTAAATCGCAGCCATATTTTGTACGTATTTACTCTTATCTGCCCCTAAGATCAGTTAACTTACTGAACCGTACCACCCCTAGCTACCGTATGTATACGCTAACCTAGCACCCGATTTAGCCCTTAGGAAGGTCCTGGCCAAGCAGGAGACCAGAATATCAGAATATCTTAAGTATAGCTCGTTTAGTTCTATCAAAAATTGAAGACGATATGCCCCCGCACCCGCATATGTAGCATTTAAAGAGCAGATCTACAGTGCATGGCATATCAATCACTTCGCAATCGCAATGGACAACTCTCTATGTCGAAGCAAAACCCTCAACCCTGATCGTCATCCATTTCAGGATGAGAGGCTGCAGGTCTCCCATATCAGAGGACCAGTATCTTGGCTGAACCCTACACGCGTTATCTCTAAACCATTTTCTCTTGCACATGCTCGAGGGCATCCGCCCACTGAGGCCATCCATCTCACTGAAGATCAACAACGCCACGAAAGGATAGTGAAGGGAGATGTCAGATACAAATGGAGGTCAAGAGATAACAGAAAGGGAAGGCATGCACTAGTAGTTCAACGTTTAACGGAACTGGGACAAGGTGCACACATTGTACCCAAACGCACGGACTCTTTGAGAGCAACGCTGCGAGGCATCAAACGTATGGCAGTGGAATACCCCTATTGGGACATATCATACGTGACAGCAATGGCTTTCACGTTTGGCTCCATTGTCTGGGTTATAGACTCATTCTTTGTTTTCCTGCCACTGGTCCAACCTAGGTCGGAATTCAAATATGAAATTTTGAGCGCGGGAGGGGTGTCGGCGTTTGTGGGCGCAACAATTTTTGAAGTGGGAAGCGTCTTCCTCATACTAGAAGCAATCAACAAACATGACACTGGTTGCTTTGGATGGGCGCTAGAACATGTCATCTCAGAGAAGGGTGAATCCCTGCTTCGAATCCACCCTGACCCAAACAGCTGCACCCACCATCATGTAAACAAGAGAAATCTTGTAGGACGGGGTGGCAAGGAAACATCAAATAGCGACAACTCGTCGGGTGAGTTAGAGCAATCGAGAACAGAACTTCCCAGCTCACCAGGTTTCATATGGTTCCCAACTCTGAGAGATCTTCGAACGCATTATATTTTCGAGCTGGGCTTTTTGGCTTCCTTCATTCAGCTTCTGAGCGCTACCATATTTTGGATATCTGGCGTTACCGCTTTGCCTGGAATTAACAACCATCTTAGCGAAAATCTTGCCGATGGCGTGTACAGAGCTTCTCAGATAATAGGTGGGGTTGGATTTACCGTGACAGCGTAAGTTTTCGAAATCAGACCTCCGTCCCGCCGATCTTGGGGAGGCCTTCTTGTTCACCAGCACAATGTCTAACATCTTTCTAGGGTGCTATTCATGCTCGAAACACAGAAGAACTGGTACACGCCGTCTCTTCGAACACTAGGCTGGCATATTAATTTCTGGAATTTAATAGGCTCAATCGGGTTCACAGTTCGTTTCGCTTTCCTTACTCGCAAATCATCTAACTACTAGCTGCATATAAAACTAACAAATAATTCCCTCGGGAATCCCAAAAAAAAGCTCTCTGGAATCTTTCTCCTTGCATATAACAACTCCGGTTTGCAATACCAAGCCGGCCTCTCTACATTCTGGGCCTCGTGGGCCTTCTTGATCGCTTCGGTAATTCAATGGTATGAGAGCTTGGATAAATACCCCGTGGAAGATAGGGGATCGCCAGCCGAGAAGGAAAAATGATATTCATAGCCAGACGCCCTGCAGGGTATTATTATATTATATATGCGATGGCAGGATTGCTACTGGGAATCATGGATCTGATAGATTATCCTGTGATAATGTGGAGCATCAACTTACCCCCCCCCCCCCCCCTTGTTTTTGATAGTAGTCCTTTAGGACTTGCTCGTGAGTACTCAGCTGAATTTATCTGCTACCACACAAAATGTAGCATAATACTAAGAAAACAGAAAGGGCAAAACCTCCAAAAAAGGTTACACATTGTGGGAGCTCCCTTATCCATCTATTTATTAATACTAGTGCCACAGGGCAGCTATGTTAAAAGGTTAAAATAAGCTATGTTACGAGAAGGAAAAAAACGAAAAAAAGGGGACAGGTTAAATCTATCATCGCTCACCACACTAAATTTGCAAAACAGACAAACGAAGAAAGTGAAAACAAGCAAGAAATCCACGCCCAAAACACCACGCTATGTCTAGATTCCATCCATCCACCTCTCCTTTCTCCCATTCCATCTCAAACTTTACCCCTGGTGATGAACGGATGCTTCAACGCTTCTGAAGGCGTACACCTCTTCTCCGGGTTGATACTCAAGCACCGATCCAACAAATCAATGAACAGCGTGAGCTCCTTCGTTTCTGAATCACTCATCCCCTTCGATCCTTTCCCCATCAACCTCGTTTTCAAGTCCCTCGTCGGCTTCTTAAAGTCCACGACTCTTGTCACCATCCGGCCCGTGACCTTATCCTCTTCCACACTGCGGAAGTTCAAAAACTCGTCGAAATGGAGATAAGTAAGGGTGCCTCGCCGGAGGAATTTGGGCGGGAGTTTACCCCGGCATTCCATTATGGAACGGAGCATTTGATTGTTAGTGCGACCTGTGAAGAGAATTTTGCCAGTATACAGCTCAAAGAGGGTACAGCCAATGGACCACATGTCAATGGCATAGTCATATGGAATTCCTAGGATGATTTCGGGAGCCCGGTAGAATCGGCTGACAAGATAAGGGGTTATCTCGTTCTCAGAGGCAGGGGACGCGGAACCCAGATCGCATACTTTCAAAAGATTTCGGTTTTCGTTGACGAGGAGATTGTCGGGTTTTAGATCTGCATGGAGGATATTGCATTTGCGGAGAAGACTCAGGCCTAGGAACATCTGGTGGGCGTAGGTACGGATAGCCCTGAGATTAATGCCGACATCACGACCGAACTTTTTTAGTACTTCGCGGAGATTCATGCTAAGGTTTTCGAACACCATGCAAAGGTGGCCTTTGTGGTCGAAATGCCTCTCGAATCGAATGATATGTTTTTTGTCATCTGGATCAGCCGCCAGTAACTGTTCCAATAACTCAATCTCCTTCATACCGGCCTTTCTCATAGTATCATTATTGCGAATGATTTTAACAGCGACGAGCTTTCCTGTTTTCGAATCCGTAGCACGCACCACTGAAGAAAACATACCCTTGCCTAGATTTTGCTGCACATGATACCGCCCATCCACTAGCTCCCCCAACATGACGTTATAGTAACCTTCAGGGTCATCCCAGTTATCCATCATGCTCATATCGAGTTCCTGTGGTATACTTGGCTTAGAAACGGCTTCGGAGGCATTATTGGCAGTGGGAACCTCCTCAGCAAACATATCATCGTCTGGTGCGAACATATCTATATCTAGAAGGTTCTTCGATTGAACTTGGGCTGGGTTCTCTATGGTTGGGTTGGGTACGAGGGCATCTTGTTTCGCTGCTTTAGTTTGATCGTAAGCACCAGACGATATCTCGTCACCAAAATGCCTTTTGTCGTGACGCATCTTATCCTCTCTCATGTCTTGGGTTGGATCATAGTCCGCAGAAGACGATTCATCCTTGTCAACACCGGTGCCAGTCTCGATGTTAGCGTTAGCAAGGTCCTCATCCCGCGAAACCTTTAGTTCTGCGGGCGATGGAGCACCAGACGTATCCTCGGGCGTCTCTAAAGGGGTACTTAGATGTGAATCTGTGGATAAATTAGCCTCAGTTCTACCACCATGAGACTGGACACATAGCTGACCTGCTGTTGTATCATTACGAGCCATATATTGATTTGAATTCTGTACTGTGGAGTCTGTCTCATTCCCAGCTTCCAGGGCCTTGACGAGGAGAGGTGTAGACTGATCGCGATACTTAGCTTTGATGGCTTCACGGCGCTTTCGGCGTTGCTCAATCAGTGTAGCTTCATCAACTGGTTCCGGCGGGGACTTGTTGATTTCATGATGATTATTTGAAACAGGCGTACTGGGAGGGCTGTTAGGAATGGTTCCGTATTTGGGAGGAGGGACATACATATCCCATTTACCCGATTGGGCCGCGGTGGATGAAGCCTGTTGCATCTGATTTCCTCGAGATTCAGCCTTTTGTCTCTCTTTTCGAGCGTCACCTGGGGGCTTCCCCCTCTCGCTCACTAACTGTTCAGTAGACGACCTCCTACCACCCACATAGGGTTGACCTCCCGGGTCACGGGTTTTAGATAGTCTATCACTATCATAATCTCGTTCATCACCTGAATATTGCTTCGAATTCCTAGTATCGCGGAACGGAGACCGGCTTTGGGTCCTAGGGCGTTTCCTAGAATCGTAATAACCGTTATCTCGGTCATGATCGTAATACCCTCTCCTGCGCTGTCTCGAGTTGAATCCGCCCTGATATCTGTCATCGTATCTGGAAGCTAAACGGCTTGAGGGCATCGTTCGACCGCCCCTTTCAGAGTCATAATCAACATCGCGTCTTCGTTTTTCGGTATTGGGTCCACGATATGGGGAACGGGATCTTGATCTCGATTTCGATCTCTCACAACGAAACGATCTGGAAAGAGAAGCGGGGGATCTTGGCGCAGAAATATTGGTTCTGGTATTACGGTCAACGTTGATGCCATTAACAGAAGTCTGTGACGTAGTTGCCTTCGTGTCTGAGCCTGACTCGATGATCTCACCCTCTGAAGGGGTCGATGGAGACCTCGACCGTCGTGACGCCATCACGGCGATGTTTTTATCTTATCTTTTTTACAAAAAAAGAAAAGAAAAGAACAGTATTTTTACAGACTGGTGGGTATTTTCTTTTCCGGTGATAATTTCGACCAAACGTTGGGGGATAAGCTTGGAAGTTGTGATATCTTCAGTTAGCAAGGGTTCTGTTCTCGAATTGTTAAATAACGGCTTTGGGTGATGGTGAAATGTCCAACCCGACTAGATATGTCCCCACAACACGCGGCGTACCACTAGAATAAACACATTCGGTAGCTGGAAAGGGGGGTATAAAAGGGAAGAAGGGCCTCTTATATGTAGAGGCTCGAGCTAATTGATGCTGTTGTAACGAGGATGAAGCTTGATGGAGTGGACGAGATGTTTGAAGTCGGAAGCGGCAAAACCTTGAATGCCAAGGCTGATATGATCTAACGCTATCTGACTCTAGCGTCGCCCCGCCACTGCGCCCGCCTCACCCAAACAACTCTCAAGGGCAACCTCCGTCAATCTCTGCAGAGAGAGGCTTCTTCACCGACAATACAATCCAAGAAGGCTGCTCTCGTGTAAAAAGTCTTTTTGCGATAAGAGAATAATCATTCTCATTGTTAGTCTACCCATCCACTTGTCCCAAGGATACACTCAGCTCCATCTACAGCACTTCGCAAAATGGGTGGTCAAGGAAGAGACGGTAAGTCCTGACTCCGACACCACTTGGTTCCCCCACCTGGCTGGCACTGATATTAATGCTCCTCTAGGCGGAAAGGCGAAACCGCTCAAAGCTCCCAAGAAGGAGAAGAAAGAACTGAATGAGGAAGAGCTTGCGTTCAGAGAGAAGCAGAAAGCCGGTACGGAACCCTGGCTCTAATTTTTACTATTCAATGCCATCCGCTTCTGCCACATGCACGGGGGCCAGTATAAATACACAAAACACAATACTAACGACCCTTCCAGACGCCAAAGCCAGAAAGGATTTGGCAGATAAAGCAAAGGGCAAAGGCCCTCTGAACTCAGGACAACAGGGGATCAAGAAGTCCGGGAAGAAATAGCGAAGAAATCAACAGCAATCACGTACACACCTACATCCATCAGCACCGCCAGCCCACTCGATTCGGACGAAATGAGGGCGGAATTATGAAGGGTGAGGGTTAAATTTGTTGTGTGCGACAAACCTACAATCACGAATAAACGAAGTAGCTCGAGATCTGGAATGATGGATAACGAAAAGGCGTCCTCTGCGTTCGCGCAAAATGCCCACCCCCATCCAAAACCGGTTCGATGCTGACGGCAGATTTTCTTGTTTCTGTGAAGGGATTTTCTAATTTTTAATTTTTTACATCTGAGAGATCAACACTGATGTATTTTTTACTGCCGCTTCATGTCCGAGAACAATCATGTTGATATGTAAAGAAGAAAAGTATAGTAGAATTTTTCTCTCTTCCTCTACCCCATTCTCTGTCATATACTTGACTGGGGTACATATACGCTTTCGCCATGATGGCATGGGGTAATAGGGTCATTGATAAATCGTAGGTCTCCGATATACAGGGGGAAAGAGGTAAAAAAATAGAAAAGTTAAAGATAAAAGTAAAAAAAGGTATCATAGTAGTTTCCCTGAAGCCAAACAATTCAGACCCGCAACAAAGCGCCAAAGTTGCCAAGCGTCCTTATACATTATCTAGGAGGGGGACGAGATAAGTCAGTTAAACCAACATGCATGGGTGGAAAGAAGCAAAATGAAAGCACCTAGAGCCGCCTGGTGAGCTATTAAGGTAAAGAGGACTACAATAAAGTAGCCGGATTTCGAGGAAAGAAAGATGTGTCATCTGGCCCAGCCATCATAAAGAAAGAAATAAGGAAAATAAGAAACAAAGTGGATGGGGGGTCGAAGAACGAGAATGAAGAAAAGAAGAAAAAACATAAAAATATATAGTGAAGAGAGAACCGTCAAAAACACTTCCTCAGTAATCACCAGTAACCCTCTTAACCCAAATACTTGACGGTTGATAATATTCATTCTGATCCAGCTTCTTCCTCGCCCTCATCAACTTCATTCCCACATCATGTTCCTCCATCCTAATCGCCATAAGCTCGTTGTTCAAGCTGTTGACGGATTTCTTGACCTCGCTCCTCGTCGCCTGGTCATACGCGATGGAGCTGGGCTGTATCACCTGTGTCAACTCATTGAGGATCGTGTTGATATTCCCCTTGCGCTGGGCGAGGTCGTTGAGCCGAGCTTCCATCGCATCGATGCGGTTGTCGGCTTCCAGCTCGGGCGGGCTGCGGGGTAATGTCTTTGCAGATGATGTTGTCATTTCTGATGGTGTGGGTTTGCGTCTAGTGGCTTTGACGAATGTTTGTGATGAGATGGTTTCTGTCCTTTCTGTAAATATGGAGGGGAGCGGGGGAGCGTCTTTATCAGCTGTTCGAGCGCGTGGTGTTCCGGGGGGGCTGCTTGGTGCTTCAGTAGTTGCATAGGTAGTCGCGCTGAAACGGCTCGACGGCTGTTGTTCTAAATTGATGTTTTGGAGTCTGGTAGCAAGATCTGGGTCGGGAATCTCATGCTGTGTCACCCGAGGGGTTTCGGATTGTGACGGTGTCCCGCTGCCCATAGAATGCGAAGCAGGAGTCAAAGGAACTCTGGCAGATGTTGGGGTGTTGTTGCCTGCTTTCAAGGGAACAATGGGTTTAATGGTTGGATCATTAGGTACACTGCCCGCGTCTCTCGATTTAGATACCTTAAGGGGCGGAAGTCCGCCAGCAGCATTATTCCGAGGGAGTGATTTGCGTTCGACAGCTGAGCTATTATCTATTCGAGGTTGGGTTTGAATACTCAGCGGCGGCTGTGGTCGTGAGATTTTCTTGGCCTCTATAGGTTTAACGATGGCTGCTCGTCCGCTCGCGCCTTTCCATGGCTCTTGCGGGGGTAGCTGGGTCAGGTCGTGTTTATCATTCTTATCAGCGTGGCGCCGCCCTTCCATCAATTTTTTTCTCGCCTCATTCAACTCTTTCCCTTTGGCTCGAAGATTAAAACCCTGCTTAGATGACTGCTTGGTCCTTGGACTCTCCTTAGGAACAACACTCCCAGGCCTAGCCTGCCCTACTTTGCCCTTCTCATCGTGAGTGAGTTCTCCCGAAAAATCATCCCACCTTGTGAGCCTGTTCGAAGCCTGACTGGGAGAGATTGGATTCAACGTTGTAGATGGAGGAGATGATGCATATGATTTAGATGGCGCTGGCGCGGGTACTGTGTTGGGTTTGCCAGTAACATCTTTGGAAGGTGTGGGTACAGCACTCGGAGGCCGGCTTTCTCTAAGCGGTTCTCTGAGAGGCGCTCTGGGAGGCGGAAACTGAGGAGGGTCATTGTCTATGGGAGATACATCAGGACTTTCACGAGGATGGCCGGTGGGCGCAAATACAGGAGAATCTGGCGGTGAAATATCGGTATATTGGCTGTCACGGAACTGCGATTGATAAGGTTGGGGGTTCTTTTTTGATGGATGCACGTCATAGTTGGCTGTCGACATGTTGCCTGCTGCATAGGAATCGTGCTTCGAATATATGGATGATGCTACTGGCGGCCGGGAATGAGGGTTTGCTCTGCGTGAATCCTGTTCCATTGGCTTACTTACAGTTCAGAGATGACATTAGTTTAACTACTGTGCCCCAGAGTGATGTCGATGTATCAGATTGAAGAGAAGAGATAGAGTTATGGAAACTGGGAATGCTCACAACGGCAATGGTGGTAGGCCTGGCCCATGATGGTCACTGCCACGACGGTTGTGGTCGGGGTGGTTCTGAGGATGAGTGGCAGAATTGATAGTCGTCATGGTTTGCAGCGTCGTAGTATCGAAAGTAGTTGTTAGAAGCGTGGGGCTGCCAATCACGGGTTCTCTAGATCGAAGGTTCTTCTTCCACATGGTTGAAAAGCAGAGGAGAATTGCGCGAGGCTCAACCAAGTATATCTTTTTCCCTGCAGGTTGGTTAGAAAAGATTAAACTATTATGTTTCAGGGGACATAAGAAAATAATGGAAATCGCCGGTTGCGGGCGCAGGAGAACCCTCTTGGTATACTCCGTACCCCCGTAGCGGGTTTCAATTCACGCATTCTGCTGCGCACTGTGAAGCAATGGCTCCAAGCCCCAGACCGCTGAATCCCTTAATTTGGAGACAAATGGCCCACACGTGAGGATTACGCACACTTACCTGCACAGTCGGCCAATCAACACGCGCAAAAGGCCCGAATAACAGCCATATACTCCGTCCACGGGTACATTGATTGAATTGATCCTGTGTGTTGGGCTATAATTAACCCAAATTGTCCAGCAAAACAAGTCCGGCCGGTGTGGTACACGAGAGAGTCTAGAATGCGGAGTCAAAGAATAGAGATGGTTGAGCATATGAGCATACCACAGCCATATGCCAAATACCCAAATAGTTGTTTGTTTACATGTAGTATGTAATCCGTCCACAGTATTTCATGATATTAGGTACATAGTTTCCATGGTATGGGTGGGTGGGTGTCAATCTGTCAAAGCTCCAAGACAACTCCAGGGTCCCCTGTCACGTGTCTGTTTCAGCTCATATCACGTAATAGTGATCCCTTGGTCTTGATCTAACCTTAGCTCCAGAACCCAATCTTGGCGGATTCATGATGAAAGAAGGTGTTTTACAGTTGTGTTGCAACTTGCCTTCCAACATCCACCAACAATCCAACTTTCGATCTGCAGTTAGCTCTCGAAGTTCATTGCTGAGTGTTTCGAAATGACAACAGGTACGGCATATCCCGCCAGTAGTATTTGTTTCAAGCTTGCTAACAACCGTACCCCGTCTCCTAGATACTACTCCGCCGGCCGCCGAGGTGTAAGTTTCATCCATAAACCACCCAGTCGCCAATACAATGAAATGGCCCCGATCCGCAAATAAGCAGATGACAGCGGTTCAGTTAAAAACTAACAGTAACAAAATGAATCCAAAACATAATAACAAAATAGCGCCTCCATCGCATCGCCAATAAATCTTATCCTCGTCTCCTTATTTGTCCTCCTCGTCTATTTCCACTTCCGTCCCCGACAACACCTTGTCCTTCCGAAAGGACCACCACCCGTCGTCTTCCGCACCTTCACCCCAATAACCCTCCTCCCATTCAACGGCAAAGATGGTGCCCCCGTCTACCTAGCTGTCCGCGGACGGGTCTTTGACGTCTCTGCCGGACGCAATTTCTACGGCCCGGTAAGCGCGCACGGCGAATATGTATATTTATATAAAAAATTCAAACTAACAAATCCGTTGCACATTTGCATATAGGGTGGTCCCTATGAAAATTTCGCCGGCAAGGATGCGACTCGCGGTTTAGCCTGCCAGAGTTTTGATGAGGAAATGCTAACTAAGGACCTCAAGGGCCCGCTAGATGATCTGAGCGGGCTGGATGCTGATCAATTGGATAATTTGCGCGGTTGGGAGGAGCGGTTTCTGGAGAAGTACCTTGTTGTTGGCAAGTTGGTTGCGGAGGGGGATCCGGAAGCGCCGAAGTCCGATTGATCAGAGACATCATATGCCAGTCGGGTCCAATGAGTGACGAGTGAGCGGAAATGTCTCCATATTACTCTTTCAAGCGGTCGATATAATAGTTTTTCTGTGTGCATATATAATGGACTTATCACTATTTGCCGGCATTTTTCATTTGACGAAGCTACTTGATTTCATCAAAAGATGAGGCGGCATTGCAGAAACGGGCCTGGCTCTCCATCTTGGTTTGGGGGTTTATTTAGGGGACCCTTCAAATTTGAGGACGTTCCAGGCAGTATATTACGTTCATTATTAAAAAGAAGCAACAAGGGAACAGAGCAAACGCCTAAGCAAGTGTATATATATATATGATCAGATACGCCGTTTGGAGTTGCTATGATGCTACCCTAATCCCGGACTGACAACCTCGGATATTTACCCAAAAACAAAAATATGGGGGAAGGGGGATGTATTTTTAATTTTTAATTTCATTACCGTTTGTTGTCGGGGTTTTCTTTTGCTGCTCCCTGGCCAGTGTGCTGTATGCATTGCGATCGCCCAAGGACGGACTGGACATCACATTCAAAGAGCGCGCATGAATAATGAAATATTTTAAATAATAATAAAGATGCTTCGATTCGAAAGAAGATTTAGCATACAAGCCGATTTTTGGAAATAGAATGCCGCGAGTAAAAAGCAACAAGGCCCGTGATGTACGTAGCTATATCATAATAATATTAAGGGAAAAGGGCCAAGGAAGTAGAACAGGAGGGGGGAAAGTTGGTGCTTTTCTGCAGCTTGGTTTACGTCTGCTTTTTTTCTTTTCTCTCATTAGATGGAATTATGCTTGTATACCATCATTACAACTCAGTCATCGTTACAGATCCTCAAAATAGAACAAAGGATTAAACTACAAACTGAAGAACATTAGAAAACATAATATTTTGACAACATGAGGGGGGGGGGGGGGGGAAAGGGGCAAAGAAAAATCGCAAGTGAAAATCCGAAAAATAGCCGCTTAGATGTTATTTTGAGACAACGTACTCCCGCAGAACACCCATATTTTCGCTTTTATTTCAAAACTTAGAAAGGAGGAGTTCGAAGCGTTTTATTTAAAGTTCATCAGCCAACCGCGTAGCAGTATGGGAGCTCTTCTCCTTG
>PDND01000164.1:0-66456 GCA_002572855.1 [Emmonsia] crescens | reverse complement strand
GCGTTCTTAGCTCCCCCCCCCCCCCCCCGGGGTTTTACCCGACTTTTTTTAGTCCCCAGTTTTGAACAGCATGAAGGCTGACCCAATGTTTGCGTTATATGAGAGTATAGGCCCCGCGGGTCTTGCGGCAGCTATCCGGCTGAAGAAAATTGCAAATGAAGCGGGCAATGAAGATTTCCGGGTTATACTTTTGGAAAAAGCGGGCGAGATTGGGGATCATATACTATCCGGCAATGTTCTAGAACCCAGTGCGATGAACGAATTGTTTCCCGATTGGCTATCGGAGGAAAATCCTTCAAGATTCGAACATGCCACGCCTGCGAAATCGGATAGAATGCGATTCCTCACGAGCAAACATGCTATCCCAATCCCATGCCCACCGCAGATGAATAACCATGGCAATTATATCATTAGTTTGAGTCAGTTATGCAAGTGGCTGGGAGAGCGCGCAGAAGAGGTTGGAGTTGAAATATATCCCGGGTTCGCTGCAAGCGAGGTGCTATACAAGACCGACGGATCTGTCAAGGGAGTTGCTACTAATGACCTTGGCATTGGGCGCGATGGGAAGCCCAAGGATTCCTTTGAACGAGGAATGGAGTTCCATGCTAGAGTCACATTGCTTGCCGAAGGGTGCCACGGAAGCTTAACAAAGCAGGTCATCAAGAAATTCGACCTACGACGGGATAGCCAGCCTCAAACCTATGGATTAGGCGTGAAGGAGGTTTGGGAGATCCAACCTGAAAAATTCCGGAAAGGAGAAATCCTCCATACAATGGGCTATCCCTTACCGAAGGATGCATATGGAGGATCGTTCGTGTATCATTTTGGCGATAACATGGTAACTCTCGGGTTGGTTGTTGGCCTCGATTACCCCAACCCGTGGTTATCACCGTATGGGGAATTCCAGAAATTGAAACACCATCCCCTTATCAAATCTATCTTGGAGGGCGGGAAATGCATATCTTACGGAGCTCGCGCGCTTGTTGAGGGTGGTTTCCAGTCCATACCAAAATGCGCCTTCCCCGGTGGTGCGTTAATCGGAGATACCGCAGGGTTTATGAACGTTCCTAAAGTCAAAGGCACACACACTGCTATGCGGTCTGGTATGCTAGCTGCGGAGGCAGCATATTCTGCCCTTTCAAATACAAGCAATGGAAGCGTGTTCCTATACGACTATGAAGACGGACTCCGAAACTCCTCCATATGGAAGGAACTAAAGGAAGTGCGAAATATGCGCCCTTCATTCTCAACTCCGCTGGGGATCTACGGTGGCATTATGTACTCCGGTTTAGAAGCATACCTTTTCCGTGGCAAGACGCCCTGGACTCTGAAACACCATAGTACAGATCACGATGCCACCAAGGCTGCGTCTGAGTGCGAGAAAATCGAGTATCCAAAACCAGATGGGGTAATTAGTTTTGACATCCTAACAAGCGTTAGCCGCACTGGCACAAACCACGAGGAAGACCAGCCGGTACATCTTCAAGTCAAGGACTGGGACAAGCATACGGAGGACTGTTATCCCAAATACCAAGGGCTCGAGAATAGATTTTGCCCTGCCGGAGTCTACGAGTACGTTGAGGATCCAAGTAAAAAGTTGGGCGTGCGGTTCCAAATAAATGCGCAAAAGTTAGTTCTTACAACCCCATCCCCCCTGTCTAATATGTTCCGAAGTCTGTCAATGACGGCCACTGACAATGAATCCCCGTGCTTCTAGTTGCATCCACTGTAAAACGTGCGACATCAAGGTCCCGACTCAGGATATCAACTGGCAGACCCCTCAAGGCGGGGAGGGTCCTAAATATTACCTGACCTAGAAAATCATACCCTTTCCAAGTTCAAATGTTGATTTTTCTTTCATTTATTGATACAAAACGGTATGCTGTTGGTCAGCATATATTGGTAGAGGTATTGCTTTTTGGTTGTGTTGTATATTACTATTCCCATTCTGCATCCTCCTGTGTCTTTCTTAACCAACCACTGTTTAAAATGTATTACATAGCTTTTACATACTAGCATTACTGGAGATTCAGTCTCGGATCAAACCTCATAGAAGACCGTAGAACTGAAACACAACAACAGAAGGTTGGGAAGCTAAGTTCAATAGCTCAAGGCAAAAACTTCAAAGGATCGAATCCGTATTGTTTGTTATTCCCAACAAACATCCGTTCAGACATTGAATCAGAACCCAACAGGCTCCTCCTTTCAACAGAAGTATTTTCATCTCAGCCTCTTCCCGCAATAAATAAATTCCCCAGCTAACAGGGCAAGGTACCTACGTGTGAGGCAACCAGCCCCAGCCTGTTGTTGGATTCTGCCGTTTGTAACTTTGACCGCCTTTGTCAGCCTCGTTGTTGTTCGCCATCACCAACTCATCAACAACCATTAATCAATCAACGGCGTCTCTCTTTCTGAAGCGCTTGGGCTGTACTGACGTTTTCATCTCTGGAAGGAGTATTTTTCTGCCTTTAACCATTATATAAGGCTGGCCAGGCTACCGAAAACTGCTTTGGTAATCTGGAAAGGACCACCCCAATATTCCCGGCCTTGTTGTTTGTTCGCTTCTCTCGTTGCTGTTCTTCTTGCTGTTAATTGTCCAGGGATTCATTCACACACACAACAACCACCAGAAAAAAACACCACGCCCTTTCCAGGATCCCCTTTTACCTTCTTTTTTTCGCATCTGCGATACACCATCGCACCGACTGCCCGTCATGACTGAAGTGTCGTCCACACGTCTCTATCTCGGGAATCTGCCCCGCAACGGTATGCTGGTCTTACTACTGCTACATCCTCCCTGTACTTAAGCACACCCAAATCCACTGTATGGTTCTGGCACACACACACATATTCATACATATACCCAACGATCAAACAGCCTCATGTTCCCTTGGGCTTTCTGGATTATCCTCGTCCTGTGGAGGACTGTGACTACCACATGGGACGCGAGAAAAAAGCAAAAGGATATGCTAAGAAGATAAAAAATCCACATCTCAAAAAGAAGAAATTCAATTATACTCCACTCCCATGGATTACACTACTGGCTTTCTCCTTACTGGATCGTTTGGCCTCGAGAAGCTGACTCAAAGGCGCCTTTTTTGGCCTGGACTTTGTTTTTCCAGTCACCAAGCAGGAGATCGAAGATCATTTCAATTCCCACCACGGCTCCGGCAAGATTACGGAAATAAAGCTCATGAGCGGCTTTGGCTTTATCGAATATGAGGATGCTATGGATGCGAAGGATGTTGTACCAGGTACGTGATTGGTTGTTTATTGCGTTTATACTCTCTCTTCTAATTCTCCAGATGACTTGCGGCTAATTTTATGTGGCTCTCTAGCTTTCCGTATGTTTGTGATTCTTTTGAGATCTCTCAACTCACTTGCTGCCAGGGGCTTTCTATTTTTGACCAACCTGGCTTGTAGATGGTACGGACTTTAAGGGTGAGCGTCTCACCGTCCAATTTGCCCGTGGACCGCGTCACAAAGAAACATTCTCTGGACCGCCGGACCGCTCTAGCGCTCCACGTCCGCGGCGGACAATCTATCGAATGCAGATATCTGGACTTCCAGAAACCAGTTGGCAGGTTAGCTCAGCTCCATTTATTCCTGGACCCCCTTGGAGTTACTTCCATTTGGACCTTCTGTTACACCATTTCCCCCCTTTTCTTCCCTCCCTTCATTATAACGGAGGCTTGTCCCTCACTTGACAAGCTCTGTAATTTATATCTACCCTCAAGCTTCATAAGCACCATAGAAGGCACGCACAGTGTTCTGTTCCACATGCTGGACCCATAATGCTCTAAGACTGCTGAAATGGGGGATCTATCCTACCAATTTTCATGCAATATGCTGCGTTGTGGTAGTCGCTCATCTCAACGCGGGAGCATGCACGGCAGATTGCGTAACCTCTACTGCTCACTGAGAGGTTCCCCTCAAAAATGGAACATATATATTTCTTTTAGTCTTGCTGGATTTTTTACGGGCGTATTGTTGCCCAGGCTCTATCTTGGAAGGAACCTGGAATTTCATCCCTTTTGTCTGGAACTGGACTACTCACACATCTGCCTTGTTTAGGATCTCAAAGACTTCGCAAGACAGTCCGGCCTTGACGTAGTGTACTCTGAGACTGGCCATGATGGAAGAGGGTGAGTATTCTCGACTCCAAGGCCTTTAAACAAAGCCTCCATATCTTTTGGACCGGGATCGCTGATGTGGTGCGTGTGTGCGAACAAAAAAAAAGATTTGTCGAATTCGAAACGGGAAGTGACCTCAAAACTGCAGTTGAGAAACTGGACGGCCGTGAATTTAAAGGCTCCAGGGTCATATGCACGCAGGACGTAGGAAACCCCTTGGTCTCCCCCCTCCCGGATGGCTTAGTTCTCATTTATCTACCAGATTCAATCCCAGGAGGACCGCCAATCCCGTGATCCATACCGTACCCGTTCTCCTAGCCGACGTGGCGGATACCATCCCTACGATGATTATGATAGACGCGGGCCTCCACGCGGCGGGTACAGTCCGCGCAACCACTACCGAGAGCGCTCCCCAGCCCGTCGTGACTACTATGATCGCGATGGCTACGGACGCCGGACGCCACCTCCACGTTCTCGTATAGATGACTATCCACCTCCGCCTCGCCGCCCATATGACGATCCTTATGATCCCCGCGGCCCTCCTCCCCCTCCTCGTCACTATGATGACCCCTACGCTCCTAGGCCATATGGCCGCCCGCGGAGCCCTCCACCAAGAGGCGATTATGGATATGATCGCCGCCCTTACTGGTAGAGAACTCTTAATTTCCTACCTTTTGATATCCGCCTACCTTTTGATATCCTCCTATCTTTTGATATCCCCTCTCGTATCCATGTTTCCTGTGCTCTTCCCCCTCTATTGTACGCCCCCTGTAGGCAAAAAAATGACCTTCAATTCCTGTTTGGATCAAAAGCAAAACCTAATGATTCCCCGCACGCGAACCTGATACTTATTACCTTAGAACGCATAATTTCCTCTGATTCCCCACACAGCGTGGTTTCTGACCGCCCATCGCCTCCGACCCTTTTTCAAACTTCGATTCACTCTTCCATAACGGCTACTCAGAGGTGTGGGCGTTAACGTAAGTATGGCTAACCTTGACCCTTTTCCACCATCCGATCTCTGGCCGGATCGGAGCCTCGCGTCCTGCTAGCATCCGAAGATGGACAGGAGTCAAAAGCGGGTTCCTACGGTAGATACCGAGCTTTCTTTTTCCTCCTTTTTTCTCCTTTTTTATCCTTGTTTTTTCTCTTCATCTCCTTTCTCGATTTGTTTCCTAATTCGCTTTTGTGTCCATCTTTGATTCTTTCCATCTCTTTATTTTTTTGTTACACTCTCCCACTCCACAAGAACGTCTAATGATAACGAAACTTTCATGGATGAAAGGAAAAAGGGTTCAATGGATTTTTTTACTGATGATGTCCCCAACTGTTGTACTTTGCTGGTTCTATTCTGATTATTTTCCTTGTTGGGTTTTTTCCATGGCAAGTGAGAGGGTGTATCAAGATGGTCAGCATCGGTTCCGTCAATGTGGTGTGCTGTGTGGATATTTTACACCGGAATGGGGTGAGCTCGATGAAAATGAAACTGACAAACCCGTTCCCAATGGAAAAAAGATTTCGTATGATAAATTGATGATGTTGGCAAAAACCATTTCTTCTCTGCTTTCTTTTAACACATTTTCTGTGATTTCAATTTGCTTTTATATATCACAGATCTCCGTTTTGTATATGTTCAAACCATTTTCTTCCCTCGTATTCTTCTTCTTGAAAGTAAAATAAAATTGTACTCATATATGACACGAAAACTGAAAGCTGATACAAGGCAGAGGAAATGAGCGAGCTCCATCGTTTGCCGGAACATTGAAAGTCACTCATTCAAAATACCCTTCTGTGATGGGGAATGTGCTAACGATTAGGCAGTCTATAAATGAGAGTTTTTGTCATGTAGATTTTGCTATATATGCTCTCTCTATTTTTCCCTTTCCTCGTGTGAGACCATTCTTTGAAGTGCAGTGTAGCAGGAATGAACAAGGATTTGCTGATAAGAGCCGCACAATGGCGCATACTGCTAAGTATTGATAAGATTAAGGCTAAGCACTGTAAACTCTATCTTTCTCTAGCCCCTCACCCCCAATAATAATAACAGCCAGTTGCTGTTTACGGCCACCAGCACCAAGTGAACGAGTTGGACACCTCCTCGTTTCTCCTTTCGTTTGAAGAAAATGGCTCCGTCGGAATTTGACACCGTCCTGCTCCGTGACATCAACTTCCCCTTTCCAATCAGCTTTGGCCCTGATGCTTGGGGCCGTGTTGATAAACCCCAGCCAGCTACAGTCTCACTTCGTTTTTCATATCCTCGTCTTCTCATCGACCAGTGCGGCAGCAGAGACGATGTTTCCTTCACACTCAGTTACGGCGAGCTATACCGCAAGCTTGAAGCCGAATTACGGGGTGCCGCAACACGTGAAGACGGCAGCATCTCGAGCATTGGTTTGGAAGAAGTAGCTTCTATTATTTCTTCTAGTGCTCTTGGGTTGGCATGGGATACTATACCGGAGGGTACAATGAAGCAGGAATCGGCAATGGGGGGCGCTGAAATGGATATCTCAATACATCTTCCTAAAGCTATTTTGAGAGCCGACAAGGGCCTGACATATCGAGCTGTCAATCGAGCTGTCAATCTAGCCGAAAAGCCGGGTATTTCTCCGATTCAACATATATGCCGTATTGACGGTATACACTGCAATTGTATTATCGGAGTGAACCCTCATGAACGGGAAACCAAACAGGCGGTCGTGGTCTCTCTGGTGTTTCCCAAGGCGAACGCAAACCTCCATCCGCATGACGGATATTTGCAGCCTTTACAGGAGGCTACACGACGTATTGCTGATGTGAGTCCATCAAATCTTCCTATCTATGGATCCAATCTACTAGGGAGATAATCACACCCTTTATTCGGTGGTGAGATGTTTTGGCGGACATGAACTTACTATTATCTATGCTCACAGGCCATTGAAAATTCAAGCTTCAAAACAGTCGAAGCTATGGCTCAACAGGTCGCGAAAACGGCCATACAGTACACCCCCTTCGACGAGGTGACTGTGTGCGTAGAAAAACCCAGCGCGATGGCCTTTGTGGAGTACTCAGGCATAGAGATAACGCGCACAAGGCGTGATCTTTTTAACTAGCAACGGATAAATTGAATAAATAAAAAGCACCCCCCTGGAATACTCGCCTAAATAGTTGCAAGGCACTACTATTCTACTATTCCCATTACGGTAGATTTATTCCCACAAACATTGCACTTTTTGATATTGAGCTCTCGCTCTCGAATTCGACAGCAAGAAAACCTGGGTTAGTCAAAAGTTTTTGTCGGCCCAACGCGCATGCTTGGCATTTGCCCAAAAAAGTTTAGCGTGTCTTTCTGCCGCCCAAAAGTATTTCCAACTTTGATGTCGGCTTTGTCTTTTTTCCCCCTCTGTCCCTCATCCTTCGCCTTCACTCCGCACAGGACTATCTATTGCTCTGAAATTCTCTGGCTACCAACGCGATCATCTGCCCAAAAGAACCTATTATCCCGTTCTTTACCTTATCATCTATGGGACTACGCAGCTCTAACAGTCTTCCGCTTTTCATTATCTCTACTGGCACCGGCTGCAATTCGGGCCTCCGCCTGCCTCCCTTCGAGTCTGCATCTGTGATCTCCACAAATAGCTTCCCCGTCGCCGTGCCAGGGCCAACTCCAGACAACGTGGTGTGGCTACCGGTGAATGGTCCGTCCTGAATAAGGGCGGACGGTAATCTGGTATTCGCGCCATTGAGCGTAGCCTTTTTTGTGACCGCGTAGAAATTTGTGTGTTCGACCAGAGGCAAGTTTTTGGAATCTCCTCTTGATCGTAACTAATGTCATCGCGATAATGAGTGAATGAGTGCTTACTTTGCGAAGACTATACTAAGATTAAGAGATATTCGGCCGCCTGTCGAGTTGAACCCTCGCCCTTGCTGAATGTGACGAGCCTCTACCGAAACACAAAACTACAACTGTCTAAGACAAGCCTTCATCCCACTTGGTAGGGATGTTTGCGCCTAGCCCGTTGCGCCGCCCCCCGTTGGATTGTGAATCGGGCATTCTTTCGACCCCGCCAAATGGCAGCGATTCGAGATCAGCCAAATCATGGCTAGTGCAGGAAGAATTCACCGTTTCAGATGTGTTTGCTCCGCAAACCGACGAAGACTTTGACCATGTTGCAGAGGAAGCACATCCCCGCGACAGCGTAGCGGAAGCTGAAGCAGTTCTTCGTAAACCTTCTGCGGGGTTTCGTTTATGCCCGCCCGAAGCTAGTCCCGCCAGCAGAAAGACGCTTTCTGCCCAGCCTAGTCGGAAGGATATGGTTGGTGATGCCGGACATTTGGCGGTGGATAATTTAGGTCCTCGTGGGAAGAATAAACGGAAGAAGAAGTTGCGACGGCCTGCGGAAGTTAAAGCTGCTGCTACCACTGTCCGTGGATTTAATGCCAACGCATCTACCGAGGACGAGTCTGATTATTCCAACCCCGGCTCTAAGACCCTTTCCCCTTGGCTTCCCCCACGTGTTAGTTGTGGGAATAGCCCTGGCCTTCGACCATCCTCCTCAAATGGAGGGATCAGCACATTGAAGCTCCAACTGGATGCACTTAGTTTGTCGAATAGTCGTCCTGTATCTCGCAACACTAGTCACTTTGGCTCTCAGACTCCAAGCTGTGCCAGTCTCACCTCAGACAGCGACCAGACCACCAGCTATGAGATACCTTTGGAGCATGACTTCGTTAGCCCAGACGCTGATGCTCCTAGTGATGCTATGACGTTTACCAACAAGGAGTACTTGAAGAACACCCTTTGTCGAAAGATGTCAGCCACAGACTTCGAGCCGTTGTCGTGCCTTGGGAAAGGAACCTATGGAACCGTTTTATTGGTCAGGCATTCCGTGACGGGCGTGCTCTATGCGCAGAAACAGTTCCGCAAGGCCTCTCTCACAGTACATAGGAAGCTGGTGGAACAAACCAAAACGGAACGAGCGATCTTGGAAAGCGTCAATCGCCACCCATTCGTCGTCAAACTCTATTATGCCTTCCAGGACCATGAAAAGCTGTATCTGATTTTGGAATATGCGCAGGGTGGTGAGCTTTTCACGCATTTGGCTATAGAACGCATGTTCACCGAAGAAGTGGCTTCATTTTATATGGCTGAGCTGGTCCTGGCACTGGAACATCTCCACCACAACGTTGGCGTCGTCTACCGCGACCTGAAACCAGAGAACTGCCTCTTGGATGCCGATGGCCACCTCCTCCTAACCGACTTCGGGCTTAGCAAAGTTGCCGTTGATGGCCAGGACCGATGCAACTCGTCCCTGGGCACTGTCGAATACATGGCCCCTGAAGTCGTCCAAGGTAAGCCGTACGGTAAAGCCTGCGACTGGTGGTCCCTAGGAGCTTTGGGCTTCGACCTCCTTACCGGCTCTCCACCCTTCAAGGGCAATAACCACGCCAAGATTCAAGAAAAGATCGTAAAACAGAAACTCGTACTGCCATACTTCCTGGGCCCGGATGCAAAGGATCTCCTCACTCGCCTCTTGCGCAAGGACCCCCACAAACGCCTTGGCTACAACATGCCCAAGGACATCCAAACGATCAAGAATCATCGCTTCTTCCGCAAGATTGACTGGAAAGCGCTTGAAAGACGCGAGCTCGAACCACCCATCAAACCCCTCATCACGGACCCGGCTCTGGCGGAGAATTTCTCGTTGGATTTCACCGGCTTGCCGCTTAGTCCTGTTGTGACGAAAAGTGGCTTCCCTGGTGATTGTGATGGTGGTCACGGGTGTATGGCCTCTGGCGGTGGCGTGTCATATCGGGATATTCATCATTCTGGGGAAGCGGCTGCGGATGATCCGTTTGGCGGATTTAGCTTTGTGGCATCGAGTAGCTTGCTGGATAGCGGGTTGGGGTTGGTGAGGTAGATTACTACTAGGGTCTTGCCCTGAGGGTCTTGGTTTTTCTTTTTTGTTTGTTGATTTTGGCATATTGCTGCTGTTATGTAGTTGATTTGATTTTGCTTTTTACGTGTGATGTGATGGATGGAGAAATAGGCTAGTAGAGTTCCCCAGGGTCCCCTCCGTAGCACCTGTGAATCGTTGAATATTCTCACTTTTTTGCTTCCTTTCCTACTAGTCTGGCTTTAATTTCATTATTCATAACCCTTTTACCTTTTGACTATGGCGTAGTCGTAAACCATGCTCTATTGAGGATATACACTTCTCTCTATCGAGCTTTTCGAGTGTAAACGAAAGTTCTATATATTGTAATATTTACATGTCTAATCCATCTCTATCGTACAGCCTGTATATTACAAAAAAAATATAGTATAACTCCAATTAACCAGGGAATGTTTTCCGCGCAATGGGAAAATGGGGACATTAAACATGGGGAGCAACACGAAAAGAAAGTCTATAATAATATGCGGGAGAGAGAGAGAGAGAAGAAAATAATCAGCATGACATGCGAATAACGAAGCCGGGGAGGGGTATTTATTTTATGCTTTATAAAAAGAAACGCTGATGCTGATGATGATGCTGACGCCGGAGATATGGGATGTAAAAGGTATGTGAGACGGAAGTAGGTTACCTGACCTGATAGATTCAAGATGGCAAAATGAGTAAAAATAGGCACCAGGCGTGTATATCGCGCTATGCCTGCTGTGTTGCGCAACAAAACTTCTTTAGAGCCCATCAAGGATCCTTATCCTTGGTCAGCGTGGATTTCATGAGCTTTGCAATTTCCGGCCTCCCCAAACTTCCCCCTGACGAGGAAGACTTCTCTTCCTCTCCTTTCAGGGACCCCTCTCGCCCTACCTCAATCCAACAATTGCGTAACTCGTCCATAACATCTGCCTGGTGCAACTTGAACAACGCAAAGTTTTTCCTGGCCCAGCCAATGATATCTTGCTTGCCTCCGTCGACATATCCACTTGTATAGTAATCTTTACTACTGGTCCCTGACGTATGGAGCTCGCGGACCATTGCCCGCACAATGATCCGCACTGTCTGCAACGACGGCTGGACAAACTTGGAATACTGATCAGGATCCAACTGAAGGTCTACCACTTGTTGTCCTATCTCACGGAGGCGTTCAGGGGCCCGTGCTGTGGAGCGAAGCGTTACGTTCCCGCCTAGCTTGATGTTGGTGGAGGCTTTATCGATGCACCAGAGGCGGTACAGCCGTTTTCCGGCTTCGCTTCCCCGTGTCTCTACGACGGCGGACAAGATTTGGTTGAAGGCGGAACTGGGGATGGTAGCTGCGGGGGGTTGCCTGGCTGTCCACTGCGGGTTCACCTTCTGGCATATATCCGATAGAGTTCCTCGGATCGACTTGAATATTCTCAAGAATTGGAAAAGCATCGCCTCATGGTACTTTGTATCTCCTTCGGAATAGTTAGGCGTGGGGTTAAATTTGCCTTGTAACAATTTGGCTAGAATTTCCCCGGCTTTCATCAGAGGGTTTTGCTGGCCTTGCTTAGAGTTTCCTTCTTGTCCGCTGGTGCTGTATACTTTATCCAGTCGTATTATTGCTGCTGCTAGAGAAGCAACTTCTTCGGAGTCCCAGCCGCTCCCGTTAGTGTTTTGCAGGTGGAGCAGAATTTCATTTATTCGGTCCCAGTCGTGGTGCTGGATAGCATAGCCGAAAAATGCCTTTATAACAGGAATTGACCATGGAAGTGGTAGGTCCTCCGCAACCGTGCTAAGCAGCTTTTCGTCTTTTATGGCTGCTGCGTATCTTATTATCGCGGGTGCGAGGAGATCGTCTGAGTAACACTCTCGTGGAATAGTAGCGCGTCCATCGCCATTAGCGAAAAGTAGTTGACGCGCAAAATCATGCACTCCGGACGAGATTGAAAAATCTAGCAATTGTGAGAGGGACGAACTCGAGAATCCTGTTAAGGATGCTGTATTGGGACTTGGGATCGAAAACATCGCTTGTGGTACTGCTTGAGCCGGGACTGTGCTGTCCGGCGGATACGTTTCCGGGCTTTCAGTGAGCTCTTTAGGAAACCGGTGTTTGATAGCTGTCGTCTCTGAGCGGTTGATAGCGTTTAGTTTGTCGAAAAGGCGACGAGCTCTGTAAACATCTTCCTCATTGGCATATGCATCCAATATATAACGGTTTAGACCTGAAACAACCCCTGACCTGTCAAGTGGGTGGGGATGGGCATTTGCTTCCAATGACTCCTCAGGTACAGGATTGGGAATGTGTGAGACAAGCTTCAACAAGTGCTCAAAAGCCTTAGGGTCGACCTCCGGGACCACCCCTCGAGCTTCCATCATGCGAACGATAAGGTGGTCGACGTCTCGCGGCTTTAAATAAACATTATTCTCTTTTAAGAGTTGCATTAGAGACTTCATGTGATCGAGAATCGAGGTATAATAAACCCCTCGATGTCCGACTCCGACCTTGACGCAGTTATTAAGCCCATCCATCATCGATGTGACCACTTCGCTGCTTATTGTCCGCTTGCCGAGGCCTACAAAGGGGCCCAGTGATTCATTTACATTTGCACTTTTGGACCCGCATGCGCAGCTAGCCCAAGTATCATATCGGTCGATTTTGGATGAGCTGATCGCATCCAAATCGATGGAGTGGCTCGCAAAGCTCTCGACGAACCATCGTGTTTTTTTGATTGCTAATTGTCTCAATATCCAGGAACCTTCAATATTGAACCCTCCTTCTACACAACACCACAAGATAAATTCCAACCAAATCTCGGGTCCGAGTGGTCGGACTTGTATTTTGTACTTGGTTGCTGCTGACACATCTTTGCCAGTAGCTAAAGCAAACGCGGCCGTATCAATCTCATTGCCTATCCAAACGGCATCTGACAGAACGTTCATGATGTGGGATGATAGAAGATGCATCGCAGGGGTGCCGCGATTCAGCCGCTCTGGAACCTGGGATTTAGTATATTTGTATACCCCATGTGGGATGTAATCTAGGTGATGAAGGCGGGCGACGATCCGGTAAAAATAAAACATTGCAGTCCGTGATTCCTCCAGTGGTAAATCAGCTGCCCCGAGAACAATACTTCCCAAGGCTGGCCACACCTCCTCCATAGTTCCAATTCGAGTAGATTTCTCTCCCATTCGACTTGTAACCCGCGGCCCATCATTGTACAAATCAATCGAGTCCAATGATACTTGCCCTTCAGTTTGCAAGATCCCGGGAGCCCGAAGCTTTGTACATTCGTCACCCGTCATCGTGTCGAAGGGCCCGAGACTCGCCCAATCGATGTTTGACGGGAGCAAACCCTTCCTTAGGGCTGACAGAGGCTTTTCAACTTCCTCGGCGTTGTCAAGCAGTCTGTTGACTATCGCATGAACCGCAGACCATCTTCCGAGTTTGACACCAAGGTATGCCAGCAGATCATAACCAAGTGATTCTGGGCTTCGAGCGTGATCCAAAAGGTCTAGAATAGCCAGGCATTTCTCCGACTCTGGCTCTTCTTCCAGATAGTTGTCATCTTTCGTATTCTCACGTAATTCCGAAGGAAGGTATCTTTCCAGTTCTGAAACCCAACGCGACGGGTTCTTTTTCTCCTCGTAAGGACCGGGCAATCGTCGCGCCGGGTTCCAACTTCGAACCAACAGAGTCGCAACGCTCTCGATGGAGGGAGGGGGCCCAAAGTTTCGTGAACGAAAACCGGTAAGTTTCCATGATGGGATGATCGCAGAGCCTGGAGCAAGGCGAAGTCCATGGCCTAAACATTTTGCGCGGCCTGGGCGCAGGCAAGCTTGCATGACACGATCGAAGCTTGGGGGGAGCAGGTGAAGGGACCTACGAAGGAGCGACGGGAGGAGATATCAGGCTGATGAGGCGTTGCATATTTGGCTCGGAATAGATTAGTATCCCAGTCCATCAAGAATTTCGGCAATGGCGTTGCAAAGTGAGGGTTAACCTGTTCTCGAAGTCAAAAAAATGAAGCTTTTGGATTTCATGCGCCTGGGCAAAAAGAAATTGCTGGACTTAGTCAGCAATAGAAAGGAGCCGAAAGTTGAACATGGGTTCAAAAATCAGGGGGCCACTTTTTTTGACCCAGGTTAGGATTAGGGTTAAATTTGAGTAATGATGAACTTTCTTTGCACCACGTTCAACTGTACGCTAACAACCCAGATAACAAAGGGAACAAAATAAAACGGTCTGAAATACGTTGAATATCTTTGCTATAGAAGAAAAACATGCTACATGTCAAGGCATAATCTGTACATCAAAAAGGCGCCAAAAGAGAACGTATCTCCTACTCCCACAACCATTAACATGCACCATTAACATCCATATTAGCCATGTCCCAGCTAGCTCTCAAACCAAGTCCAATAAGAAAACCCCCAAATCCCAATTAAGAAAGACAAAATATACCACCAGAAAAACATGCTCCATGCTATCATTATTCATAAACCAAGCGTACCTACCCGTCCGCAGTTTACCTAAATATCATCGTCATTGGAAGTATCCTGTTCCACTTCGTCATCGCCTCCAAGTTCCTGCTCGACTTCATCCACAACGAAGCTCTCGTAATCCTCCAGGCTCTTCTGGATGTGCACCTTGAACCGGATAACGTCGTTCAACATCGTTTCGATTCCGGTATGGAGTTCCTCACGGAGAGCATTTGCCCGAAGAACCAGTTGCTCGTATTCAATGTTGGTGTTCATCTCTCGCTGCTCCATTAGCTGAACGCTTTCGGTAAGGGTAGCGCGCATTTTCGCAAGCTCCTTTTCCATTTTTTCAATTTGAGAGTCAGAAGTCAACTTTTGTGTTGTTGTAATTTCCTTAAGATTCTCAAATTCCTCTTCCGCTGCGCGTCGTTTGTGTTCAAGAGCTTCAACTTCGCTCCTCTTCTCGTCCATGGCCTCCTTGATATTATCCAGGAGGTCCCGGTGATTCATATCTGCATCCAGGGCAAGTTTTCGCCGTTCATTGATTTCTTTCCGTAACATGATGAAGTTGCTACGAACGAGGCCGCGAAGGTCGAGGTTCAAGAGGCTCGTTGGATGATACCCGGTAAAAGTGTCGGCAAGCAAGCGGTCACCTTCTGGCGAGGTCCGAGAAGTCCCCAGCTGGGATGAAGAAAAGTTGTTTTCATTCAAATTGAGATGAAGCTCATAGTCCTGACCTTTGGCATTCGCGGCGGTCGCTGGGATCAAGCTGGTTTGGTAACCAAGAGTGTTAAAAGTTTTGACCACTTGTTCTAGGGATTCAAGTCTTTTATTAGCTTCAGCCTCCTTCTCCATGACCTTCGCGTGAGTATCTTCTAGTTGAACAAGGATATCCTCTACGCTTTTCTGAAGCCGTTCTCGCTCGGAGTTCATGCGGTCGATATCCTGGATTGTAATCCCCTGCTTATCTACACTATTTTGTAGGTCGAGGCGTTCCTCATCAGCTTTCTGAAAGTCTTCCTCAGTCCTGCTTATCTCCTCATCGAGAAATTTGATACGATTTTCGTATTTGGCGATCTTTCCTTGGACATTCTGGTTGTAGTCCTCAAATTTCCTCTTATCATCTTCCAGAATCCTGAAATGCTTTTCCAATTTTGTCATATCTGGCGCATTCTTCTCCATTTCCTCAATTTGATCCCGCAGTTCCCTGTTCTCTGCTTCTAGTTCCTGCATCTCATGAATATATTTTTCATTTCCCCGCTCGAAATCTGCTGCCATTGCTTCAATATGAGGAATAAGGCGCCTTTCTGCCACCTCATCATCTTCATTCTCGCCCCCCTGAAGCCAGTCGCGATAAGCATTGGACAGGAAATGGAAAATAATATGGTCACCAGAGATATCCACACCAGCTTCCGCACAAGCACTGTCGTAATGTCCTAAGTAATATCGATCAAGCATTTGTGCTAGCTGCATCATCCAATGAAGCATGCCTAGGAAAGTCGACCAGTTCTGACCACCAACAGCCGCAATTTGGGACTTGGTAATGCTCTTCTCAAATGGGTAACGCAGCTGTTTAAGGATAGGAGGAACTTCGGCGTCAATATTTTTCTGAAATTTATAACCTGGATCGATTCTGTGATACAGCCATTGGAAAATGTAATTGAAATCTTTTTGAGTCGGTGATTTGAGGGTGTTTTGTGTTAGAGAGTGCTTCATCTCTAGCTCAAAATTATTTTGCGTCAGATACTCCAGCAGTTCCTGTCCAATTCGCGCCTGGAAAGCACGGTCTTTGAGTGGGCGCGGGTCTCTAGGAACACCGGCGGGAGCAGGAGCTTGGGTGAAGAATGACTGGTGATGGCCCATCGGGCCACCTGTTGACTGGCGCGAGAAAACACTACTCCGTCGTTGTAATTGGGGAGGGGGAACCGGGTGAGATGACACAGGTGCATAACTTTGGCGGCCAGCGCTGGCGCTGTGGAATATATTGCTTGAAACAGAACGTCGGACGGATGAGAGCCCGTTGTCCGCCCCGGATGAGGACCGCTGGAAAACTGGTTGTTGGGGTCGACCAAAGCCTTGACCGCCGATGGAAGTTGTGCGCACATGTTGCGACGTGTATGGTGGATTCTGGAGGTTTGCGGCAGAACTGGTTCGTTTAAGTGCTGAGGCCGGTTGAGGGATGGAAGATAGGTTTTGGACGCTCGCAAGGGTCTGCGCCGAAGACTGGATTAGCTCACATCAATTTAGTTCCTTATTATTACTTTGCAAAAAGAAGTTATAGGTGAATGGGACAACTGTACCTCTCGAGGGCGCCGGATGCTGAAAAGTCCAGTGTCTTGCGACATGATGCCCACCACCACGTGCAAGTGTAGACCACTCAAAACACAACGTTAATTGAATGTGCAATCTTTTGTCAAGGTAATGCCCTCAACTGGCCAATCTGTCAGTCTTTAATCAACAAGTACAGGTTTTGCGCCGCAGAAGATGGTTGTCGTCACCTTGCCAAATTGGGAAATATTGAAGCTGCCAAAGTAAACAAAACATCGAAGGGTTGGCGATGCTTACCTCAGCCACCGGATAAACATAGACCCGATACGTTGTCACGAGACTCCGCGGCCAGCTCCAGCCTCGGCTTTTGCCATTCTCGGCATGCGGTTGTCGCTAAAAGATCCCCCCGAATCCTCCTGTTGCTGGACCTTCACATCTCCGTTAACATCAGACAAAGAGATGAACATGAACAACATATTTGATTAAGAACGGGTTGCAAACTTCTGGCATTTTTTGCTTGTCGACACACTTTTACTAAGTGGTATCTTCGCCGTGGGCTGCAACTGAAGGGTGTAGGCCATCATGGCTCTCCGCGAGGAGCTTGTTTCCTCCGCGGTATGTATTATTCCCATCCCTCCATGTCATTGTATATTCCTTCACTGATAATCTTCTGCTATAGGTTTCCTGTATGTTGATAAACCAAGCCCATTGCTTGTTGTTCTCCAGTTTTTTATGAGTCGATAGCTGACCCGCGAATATACGAACATAGTCCTCCAAGACCCCTCGGTTTCTTCTGCGCCGCTGGAGAAAAAGATTGCTTTCCTGCAATCAAAGAATTTAACACAGGAAGAGATCGACCAAGCACTCTCGAGAATAGGCGAAGACTCTTCTGCGGCTGTTGCCCAAAATCCTACCCCGAGCACTGTAGTTCAACAATCTAGTTACCGACAACCGCCTCCACAATATGGTCAAAACTACGCATACGGAGCCGGGGGTCAATGGCAACCTCCACCGCCTCCTCCAGAGTAAGTTGTGCTTCTAGCCGCCCCTGTTTTTTATTTGCGATTTGCTAAATATGCTTTTCTTTGTAGATTGCCGAAACGAGATTGGCGAGATTGGTTTATTATGGCGACAGTGATGGGTGGAGTCGGATATGGTTTATACTCGGTTGCTAAGGTAGGGAATTTCCCGATCGTTGATCCATGAGCATCATAGGCTTAATACCAAAATTACAGCGATATATCACGCCACTTATCGCCCCTCCTACCCCTCCTCAACTACAGCAGGACAAAGAGAGCATTGACGAGCAGTTCTCTCGTGCATTTGCCCTCCTCGACCAGCTGTCAAGCGACACAGCAACCTTAAAGGCTACGGAAGAAGCACGAACCGAGCGCCTCGATGCTGCACTTCGTGAAGTAGAAAATGTGATTACAGATTTGAAGACCTCTTCGCGACGACGCGATGAGGACACCCGACGCATTGGGGAGGAAGTAAAAGGTTTGAAGGACAGCATACCGAAAGCCATTGATGGTGCAAAGGAAGGAAACGACAAAAGACTTAAAGAACTCGGTAGTGAGCTCAGAAGCTTGAAAGTTCTTCTCGGAAATCGACTTAGCTCAGCATCCAGCGGTGTATCAACTGCTACCACTACTCCACGGCCTAGTTCCACCACACCCCAACCAAGTCAAGATGCGGCCGTAAATCGCCCCAATGGGACAACCCCCTCATCACAAGCTGCCCCACCCGCCCCTATACCGACTCCCGCACCACAACATGTGCCAACTCTCGCGCCCAGGGAAAACTCCAGCAGCCCATTTTCTCAACTCGGAAAACCCGCAAGCATCCCTGCATGGCAGATGGCTGCTGCCAATAAATCCAAGAATGCCACAGTCTCTTCGCCATCAGTGGAGAACGCAGGCTCAAGCACTGATGATCAACAGACAGGTGCTCCTGCCAGCTAATCAATGTGATTTCATATAAAGTAACAATTTGAGGCGAAAATCATTGAGGGCTAATACTAGTTCGGTTTATAAAATATATTCAACTGGTTGTCATTGTAATGGATCCTTTCTTTTAATGCATTTTATGTACTGTATTCTTAGGCCAAATTTAATTAGCTTAGTTGGATTTTAGTGGGTCGAGCCCATTGATATTATTGCAAATACTACATTTTTAGTTTCCTTTCTATCTTCTTCCCTTTTTTTGAAGATGTTGTAATTCGATCCCGATATATCTTGCTTCCGTAGTCCGGAACATTTTAGCTCAGGATCCAGACTCCAGGTCTTGGCATATTTAGATCATCAACTTTCCGCTCCGAACTTCCAGCTCCGCCATCACCACTCAGATATACACAGCCAGCACTATCACAGCCACCATGGACACATCTAGACACCCTCGGGATGGAAATCGGAGCTACAGATCTCGATCACGCTCACGATCACGTTCGCAGGCGATATCCACCTCACATTCCCCTGTCTCCGAGCATTCTCGACGCCGCGATCACCCTCACCGCCACCATCACACCAGCAATGGCAGACATACACGGTCCCGTTCCCCAGAAAGAAAAAGCAAGAGGTACAGCAGACGAGAACATGAAAGACGGTCAGCGGTGGCACCAGTCACACTCCCGTTTGATGCCAGGCCCCTTTCCAAACACGATCTGCGGCAGCTCGAGCCCATGTTCGCGCTGTATCTAGATATACAGAAGAATATCGATATAGCGGACCTGGATGAGCGAGAGGTAAAGGGGAGGTGGAAGAGTTTTGTGGGAAAATGGTAAGGCGATTGGTTTTTTTTCTCCATCATTTTCATCCTTTCGATTTATCTTCTTCTCCTCTCGGGGGAGCTGTTGCAAAACCCTAAAAAAACAAGTTGATACTGACACATCTGAGGAACCGTGGAGAACTCGCCGAGGGCTGGTACGACCCGAGCACTTTCGAAAAGGCACAGCAAGACAGCGCGGCCGGGAATTACGAACGTGTCTCTACGCCTGGACCTCGGGCTTCCCCCGATTACGACGAACATTACGAAAGAGCTGGTAATAAGGATACAAGCGAAACCCCGCGCGAGCGCTCAACCAGTGCGGCCATACCACTAGATGAAAGAACCAAAGACACGGAAGAAAACAAAGATGAAGACGAGGACGAAGACGAGGACGAAGAATCATACGGCCCCAAACTCCCAACACCTGACTCCTCACTTGCCATCGCCCACCCAACAACCTCCAGAAGCCACAGAGCAGATCAAAAATCCGGCCCGACAATCCCAACCTTCCAAGACTTACAACTTCAACGAGGTTCGTTTTCAATTTCCTCCCCCCCCCCCCCCCTTTTTTTTTTCTCTCTATTTCCGCTCCTCTTTCCTTCCCTCCCCCACCCAAAAAAAGGTATCCCCAAACTAACCACCCCCCCCTCACACACACACAGAATCCCAAAAAGAATCCCAAACAACCGGTTTCATCACACAGTACAAGGAAACATCCCTCGCACGTGCCGCCCACAAAGCCCAGCTCCGCTCTGCAGAGGAAGAAATCGCCCCGCGCGCCGAACCGGGCACTCGCGAACGGCGCCTAGAGAAGAAGCGCGAAACCGCCGCTGCCAATCGTGCTTTTGCAGACTCGAAGACGGGCGGTGATGACGATGGTGTAGTTGGAGATGACGAGTTGATGGGCGGTGGAGGTGGAGGTGGTGATGATCTTGCGTCGCTGAAGAAGCAGAGGCAGAAGGAGGTGCGGAAGAAGAATGAGAGAGAGCTTCGCCGGGAGGAAATGTTGAGGGCACGGGCGGCGGAAAGGGAGGAGAGGCTGAAGGCGTACCGGAGGAGGGAGGAGGAGACGATGGGTGTGCTGAAGGCGTTGGCGAAGCAGAGGTTTGGATGATGAGTCCGTTTTTAAATATGATTATCTAGGCATGTAGATGGGCAGCGGCTGTCAAGATGTTCAATTATCATTTTTGATTCAGTTATCTAATTTATATTAGGCTATTAGGCTATTATTGATACCCTATTAAGTGATACATCCCCTTCAATTCCGATCCTCCCTGAATGAATCCATTACGCCAAAGATTAAACATCACACCCGCGCTGGGAACGCAATATGTATATATACACGTACAGTCATAAAAATTCAAAGCAACATCAAGTCGTCGTCATTAAACAAGGTTTCAAAAAGCTCTATCATTTTTCTTTTTTAATCATTTGATCATGTCGAATTTCGCGTTGTCGAAAGCAGACTCTCCGGCCAAATTATTCCAATCCGATACGACAGCGGCGAGGATACACATAATTAACTTTAAATATATCTCGCGCCGTGCGGTAAATAATATCCGCCCCTCAATCAGGATGAAGACCCAGTGCCGTCGGTACTAGCCTTGGTGGTTTCCTGTCAGCGGTTTTCATTGTTGCTCCAGTTACGGTGATGGCGGCGACGCCGCTGATTAATAGTTGCTGGCTGGCCTTTTTCGCGCTGAGCGAGCGGTGCTGCATCCCCCGAATCGAGTAATGATGTACTTTCGTCGACACTTTGACTTGTGTTCTTGCCAATATCAGCAGGCTCACTTTTCGTCATTTCCCGGCGTCGTTGAGTATTTTTTGGCAGTACAGCAACAAAGCCTGATGTAGCATCAGCGGTTCCTTGGCCAACACCTCCCAGCCCCAACTCCACATCATAATTTTGCATAGCTGGCTGTCCCAACGTCGTTTTCTTTTTTGGGAATAATGATGATCTGCCTCCTTGGTCTGCGTTCTCCATTGAGTAGCAATCAAGAGCGGGGTCCTTGTTAGCTAGTGGTGGGACGTTTTCCTTAAAAGTGTTGAGAAGGTTGGCGTCACCGTTAGCTTTCTCCGAAGTGTTACTTGAAAACCGATGAGTTGCCCCGTTCGTGTGGCCATCATTGGACAAGCCACGGCTGATGCCAACTGGTTGAGTAGATACCACTGGTAAAATTGTTGCGGCGGGGCCTTGATAACCTCGAGGAACAAATTCGGGAGCGTCTGGCTTCCAAATCTTTTTCGAAGAGGGATTTTTTGTGGAAGCATCACTTGCACAATTGGGGTTGATCTGGCTCAAGGGTCCAAGGCCTTGCTCGTGGATCTTGTCGAAGTTCTGATCGATACCGCCCCCGCTGCTTGAGGCAATATATATATCCTCCGAATCTTCGCTGCTTCTTGTGCATTCTGGCGAATCAGCAGTTTCGGAATCGTTCCTGACAAACGGATCTTCATTATCTAGGTCATCGATAAGTATTGTGTTCCGATGATGACTGGGCTTAACGGCACCGAAGCCTCTTTGGAAAGCCCACAGCCGGTGGTAATGGCCCTTCTTGTTCAGGAGTTCTGCGTGGTTTCCCTCCTCGACGATTCTCCCATCTTGAACAACCATGATTTTGTCCGCGCGAATCACAGTGGAAAGGCGATGCCTGGGAATATGGGGGTCAGTAAAGTATAATTCACGCCAATGAAGAAATCAGACACAGTAGAACTTACGCGATGATAAAAGTTGTTCGTCCCTCACTAAGGCGATGCAAGCTTTCCTGGACATGAGCTTCCGTTTCACTATCCATGCTGCTGGTTGCCTCGTCCAAAAGTACAATTTTTGGATTTTGGATAATCACCCGAGCAATTGCAACACGTTGTAGCTCACCGCCCGAGAGCTTTTGGCCGCGTTCACCCACCTTCGTCTTGTACCCGTCCGTAAAAGTCAAAATTCGATCATGAAGAGCCACAGCCTTGCAGGCTTCAATTACTTCTTCATCGGTAGCGTCGAGTCTCGCGTATCGGATATTTTTCATTATAGTGTCCTGAAAGAGAGCGGGGTTCTGGGGGACGACGCCAATGTTATCTCGAAGGCTTTCAAACGTGACTTGAGAAATATCCTGTCCGCCAATTCTCACACTGCCTGAAGTTGGATCATAAAAGCGATTGAGCATCTTAAAAATTGTCGTTTTACCACCCCCAGTCTGCCCGACTAGTGCTGTGGTCTGCCCAGACTTGGCTTTGAAGTTCACATTCTTTAGAACCTCTCTTGTCCCGTCGTACGAAAACTTAACATTAACGAATTCAATATCGCCACAGTCGAGATGCATGGGTTTTGCGTGTACACAGTTAGTAATGGTTGGTTTCTGCTTCAATAACTCTAAAAAGCCCTCCATATCTATCATATCCATTGCAAGGCTGTTAAACCCAGTTGCAATGATCTGAAGGGGACCAGACAGTTGGGCCCAGTAACTGAGCAACATAACGAAGCTTCCGATGGGCTTGGTTCCCTTGACAACTTGATAGACTGCCAGAAAGCAGGCAATCATCAATCCTATAAGCAACAACAGGGATTGAACGGTGTTTTCCATGTGTCCCAAGATCATATACTTACGGTGGGAAGCCAACTGGTCTCCTACGTGTGAGGAGTATCTCGATTTTTCGTAGGATATATTATTGAAATATGAGACCGTGTGCCAGTTGCCCGTGGTCTCACACATGTGATTAAACTCTTTCGTCCTGTCAATAATGAAATCCCTGCGCTTGCTTGCCTGTGCGGATAATATTTTGCTGGATGACCACAGAAACAACACAGCGACAGCCGCAATGTCCAAAGCCATATAAGCGTCAAATAGGTAATACAAAACGCTGACAGCTAGTGCAAGGTCAATCACCATAGGCCCGATAGTAAAACAAAGCTTGTTCACAATATGATTGATATTTTGACCTCGGGCCACTGCTTGCCAGAGCGCCGCGCAGCTTTTACTGTCATGGTAGTCGCTCGAAAGGGTCATGATTTGGTTGTATGCTGTTACACTCAGGTTTTTGTATGAGAAGTTCTCCAGCGGTATCCACAGGAATTTCGTAATCGCCGACAAACCACAGCTGGAATCGAGAAGTCGAAGGGCAATGAAAAAAGAAATCTCTTTCCACGGGAAAATTCCTACGAGAGCGTTAGCGATTTAAACTATACAGGAGTAAAGCCGGGCTACATCAAGGTGCCCCCCGTACCGTCATTTTTGCTGAGGATGTTGGTAATCAGCCCTATCTGAAGGGGGAGGAGGATATTCATGATGCGTTGGAATACCAGACAGATGCCAACCCCCAAATAAAGCAGCTGAAGCTTTGGCTTTCGCGAAGGCCAGTAGAATGGCACAAGAGCCTGTATCATGGTTAGCCAAATAAGCCATAGTGGTAGGAATGTTGACGACTAGTCTGATTCTTTAAAATATATGAGTGGCTCCACAGACATACCCGTAAGTTTGCAATAAAGGCCCACAAATCCAACTCTTTCAGTTTCAGTTCGCCCTCAGCCTCATCATTCAGTTCTGAATCCATTTTAGGATTTTGGGGATCGGCTGTTTCAGTTGAATTATTCCGAGAATTGCAGGATCCGTAAGCGTTTTCGTCCTCCTCTCCCTGAATCCCATTTGCAGAGCCACTTAGTAGTGGAGTGTTTTCTTCATCGCCACCCACTCTCTTGGCCGTGTACAGGCAAGAACCGAAAATAATACAGGGGAGGAAGAACAGGATAGACAGTCGGATTGCCTGAGATATCGTTGTAACGGTGGACAACTTGGTCCGGGGGAGGTCAAGTCGAAGGGATAGTGAAAGCAGCACAAGTTCAAATACAAAATAGATGAGCCAGCACCCGTAAAGAGGATAGCCCGGGGGGGATTTAACTTCGATATAAGCCAAAATAATACTGAACCAAAGAAGAGACGAAGCCAACGCAAAGATCTGCCAATTAATATAGTTAGTTCTCTTCATTTCATACATATATGGGATATCGTCCAAGTACAAGGTATACTCACGATGGAGTCCTGCGGCGGGGAGACTATAGTCTTGGAAACTGAGGTAGATATCAACACCATTGAATCGCCAACCTACACGCGCGAAAGAAATGTATTAGTACTGGTGACAGTGATATAAGAATTCATTTTTTGAACAGGACGACAAAGCCATGTATAATTCCAGACGTATAACTTTCCGCTTCAACAACTTACATAAGTCGCCAATACAAGGAGCATAATACAGCCAAGCGCAAGTCTTAAGCGTTTCGGTTGTTGGACGGCCGTTTTCCTCTTCTTAGAGGACAATATGCTTTTCACAAAGGAAGCAATAAAGTAATATGTCGCAGCGATTACGGGTAGAAAAGAGTGCAAAAACTGCACAGCCTGTAATTCACGCCCACGTTCCGTTTTAGGCTCCATCGTGGTAGACGCGCGCTGTTGTGACTGGGCACGCAGATCTAAACGGAGGACCGTATGTTGTGAGTCAAACGGGGCGCTATGTTGAGTAGGTAAATCTAAACACGGAGAAGGTATAATGGTCCTTTAAGCAAGCGAATTACAAATTCTCAAGAGTGCAAAAGCAAGACACAAATATAGAGAAAGCCTCCAAGACGCAACGAAGAGCAACAGAAGACGTGTCTCGAAGTCGGTCAGAAAATCAGCACCGAAGAGGAGGAGAAGAAGCCAAAGTCTTTTGTTTATCCGCAAACTGTGGGGAATGAATGGAAAAGACAGAGCTTTATATCAAAACCCAGCCAGAGGGAAGAAGGAAGAAGGAAGAAGGAAGAAGGAAGAAGGAGCGGCACAGAAGCACAGAAGCACAGAAGCAATAACACCGCAATATATAAAAACACAACAGAAGCAAAGAAGCAGCAAACGCGGTCGCATAGAAGGGAAGACCCGCGGGCAGACAGCTTGGGGGAACGACAGACACCCCGCAGTCCCTCCGGTAGATTCCACAAAACAACTTCCTATATATATATCTGTAGGTATATAAAAAAGATAACAGGAAAAAAAGAAAAGGGCTAAATTTCTTGTTGTGCGCCGAGGTGTTCCGTTGTTCCTTCGTCTATTAAAAGCAAGTAACGCAGCGATTGCACTTTCCGAACCCCCAAACCTCTATAGAGTCTCGATTGAACGAAATAGTCGATTCTTCCCGGATGCAAAAAAAAAAAAAAAAAAGAAAAGAAAAATGAAAAGGGAAAAAGGGAAAAACCCCACGGTAAAACCAAACGGAAGAAAGAGAAGAAAAAAGATGGAAAGAAGTGAAGAAATAACAAAACAGCACAAAAACGAAGGGAAACACCCGTCACAGGTTGTATAAAATGTTGAGGTAGGGTAATAAAAAGGGGAAGAAGATAAATAACCAGATAAGGTTTGCAAACTAATCCCGCCTAACCATGGAAAAAAAAAAAAAAAAAGCAGAGAGGGCTTGAAGAGAGAACTTTCTTCTTTTTGTACCCCTTCTCCCCGGCCAGGCTACAAGGAGTGAAAAATAGAGCCTAGTATAAAGATTTGAAGGAAGGCCAGCTGGAAAGCTGGAAAATGAACGAGACCACAACAGCCGCAGCCGCAGCCACAGCAGAATATAAAATAAAACTGGGTGGAATACGGAAAAGCAAAAGGGAGTCCTTCTTAGGAAGAGGATACGAATGGAAAGGGCCTGCTCTTCTTCTTCCACGCAACAACAACAACAACAACTGCAAAATAAAAGCAAAGAAAGAAAGAAATTCAAAAGTCAAAACAAATGTAACCCAGGAATTCTGAGACTCGGAAAGAAAGAAGGCTGGGAGAGTCACAGAACAAAGCGAGCGGACGGATCTATAGAATCTAAACAAAAAAGTTGTTCTATAATAATTAATCCCACATAAGGCTCTTTTTGTTTATTTTTTAAAATTGTGCCTTTTGATAAGTTCCCTTTTTTAGCCCAACGAACAGACAGCTGGCAGCGAGCGTCAGATTAGACCAAGGGGGGAAAGGAAGAAAAAGAGAGAGCGAGACAGGCCGCCACACAAAATGAATGAATGGATATTCGGGTTAGATGGGGAAAATGCGTGTTCATTCAACAGGTCAATTGATGCGGAATCTGATGTCGTTTAAGGCGTGATTAAGCGGCCGTCAAATAATATTCTGTGATATCTCTGGTCAACTGTAGTTCTTCTTCTTGACCGAGATAAGCTATAATATAAAGGTACAGAGACAGCAAGGAGTAGCTATGTACCATAAGAGGAGTAAATAAACCAGCAAGCTGGTCATTCAGCATAAGGTGGTTCAATTATTACGGCCACATTTTCCCTTTCTCAAGACCAATTGATTGCTAGGTGGACAGTAATAATAAGATAAATAAACACACGATATCCCGGGGCGAACAGAAGAGTGATATATTCGAGAAGAAGAAAGGAAGAGAGTGAGAGAGCTAAGGAGAGTGGAAGCAGGTAGAGAGATACTTTGTGTAAGTATTTAGTAGTACAGAGTAGTTAAAGAAGAAGAAATGGATGCGATGCAAGCCAGAATAAAAATCCCTGCTAGGCTAAAAAGGAATGCTGGGCAGAATGAGGATAGCTTCGAAAAAAGTAAAATGAAGTAAAATAAACATTAAATCGGCCCTGGAGTTCCGTCAGCTGGGTGCGGATATTCCTTCCTAGGCTCCTCCTTCGCTAATTAGGGCCGGATTCACGGGGGCATCATTAAAGCGCCCAGAACTGGAACAGAGCAATTATGGTATCTGGTTTGTGGAGAGATCTGGAAGGGGGAGAGACATCCAATTACGTACCTGGGTAGGTAGGAGAGGCATGGATGCAGAGGGACGGATATGCATCAGGCTTGGAAATGGGAAATGGGAGATATGGGGAAATAGACAGAGCTGAGTTAACGATTCTATCTATATCACTAATGCCCAATGAAGATTGACAAAGTAACTCTCTACGGAGTAATCCGTACTTAAACATACTACAGCGTACTACATAATCACCATGCCATGTTATTTCTCGAGCTGTATTGCCTGATAAGGGGCCAGCCTGTGGCCCAAGCAATGAATGGTTATCGATTATGTAATGTACTACTGCGTAATAACTAACCACTTCCCCAGATAGATTGTTGGTTCGGAAATAACTCTTTGAACACATGCCCATATCATCCTATCATCAGGGATTAAAGGCAGTTTAAAAATCCCCATTGCAGAACTAGAAATCAATAGTATATGCAGCTAGTTCAGGAGAATTAAACATCATTTCACGAAAGGGTCGACGACGATCCCCCAAAATTATGCTAGCTCACGATGGCCGCAGCCACTGCCACCTGTCAGGCTGTCAGTCAGTCCCTGTGCTAGTCAGGCGACAATGATGATGCTGATGATGATGATGATAATGATAATGACAATTCCTGCTGAATGCAACACTGTATACGGAGTGTATGCTTGCTTTTATATTAGGGAGGGAGCGTTCCCCCACAGCCAGGACCCGAGATAGAATGTGATGGACGACCCTCGCTCAGTAGGAGAACTATTATTCTTAGTTGGGTTTTCGGGGTAGCAAAAAGAAAAGAAAGACAGTCTTGATCTTGATGTATGGGTCCATGTCCGCCCTAGTTGACAATATGACGATATCAAAATGGTCAGAGTTACATAGTTACCCCCTGCAGTCAGTAAAGTGCAGTCAGTTCTCTTGAGCGTTAATAATTAATTAATGGCAGCTGAGGCACCGAAGCGTGAATATAATATTCATTATTGATTCATTATTTGTACTCCGTACCACAGCCCAATGCTGCTGACCAGCATCTATTTCACTCGCACAGGTTTTATCATCGGTCATTGCCGTGTGTTCTCGAAATCGAAAAGAATAAAGGAATGCGGGAAGATAGCCAAGTCAAAATCTGCGTAGCACCGACCGTAGAACTTTTAGGGAAAACAAAGTTCCAGAATAAACATTTAGTTAACTCTTGATAGATTTATAGTAACTAAATTGTAGTTGCCTTGTATTTTTACCTTTCCTTCAGCAAACGAGAAATATAGAAATCTTCCCCTTTCTAAAAATCTCCTGACAATGCACGCAGATATGCAGATGAAAAAGAAGAAGAAAAGAATAGCCAGAACTGCAGCCAATTTTTTAATCACAAAATGATGCAGTTTATCCCACTTTGCTCTCGGCGATAATGACACAGCTATGAAGTATTTCAGGTCACCCAGCATTTGTTGTTATATCTCTTGTGACCCCAAAGAGAAAGGGAAAGGGGCAAATAATAAAATTCTCCTCCTGCAAACGCACCCAATGTTCTCCCAACGGTGTGACATGGAGGATACCTCTGGAGATCCCCAGTTGACTAGCCGGCCGGAAACAACCAGTTCCCCAACTGTCCATCTGATCAACACAAGGTAAGTAAGAAGTATTGACAGCTATCTATCTGCGCTGCAGGTGGCAGAAGCACCATCCAGCCGCCCCGTTCATTCACCCCTTCCTCCCCAACTTCAAATCTCTAACCAACCGCAACCCCAATTCCTCACCCCGTCCCCTAGCCCGTTCAATATCCTCCTCAATCCCAAAAAATGGCTTGACAGCAACCTCCACCACAGCTTCAAACAACCTACCGACAACATCCCCCTTTAGTTCATCGCCCGTCTGCTGGAAGTCCGGGAACGCATTTAGCTCCAATAGCCATGCCTTGCCATGGACGTCGACCAAGAAATCCACCCCAAACACCTCAAATGCATTCGGCAGCGTCTGGAAATGCACCAGCATCCCCCGCGCCGCCGCTTCGAAGACTTCACCTGTCACGGCGCAGATCTGCTCGTATACGGTTTCTTTCCAGTTGGTGCTGGAGCCGGGATCTCCTGTCACCGAGGAAGAGGAAGAGGAAGATACAGAGGGGATGGCGGTATCATCGAGTGCCCAGAAGCGTCGGACGGCGTTCCGTTTGGCGGTGCCGTCGCTACCGGTTTGCAGACACGTATTTGTCAGGTGACGGGTGAGGTTGTCGACGCTGGCACCGTTACTGTGCCAGGGAGGCAGGTAGGGTTTTTCCGCGAATAGGGCGAGCATTTCCCTGTACACATAAACTTGCAGCGAGCCAACGGCTAGCACGTAGGTGCGGACGTGGAATTTCCGATTCGACTCTGATGGTAGCAGGAGAGGCGGGTGGATGTATGGTTGCGCTATAAAATGGCGGAGCTGCGAGGTGATGATTCCATTATTATTATTATTATTATTATTATTATCACGATTATCATCATCGTCTGATTCTTCATTGGCATTGGCGTCAACGTTCCCATCTTCGCTATCTACGCCATCCTCGGAATCGGATTGGCCGTCTTCCCACTCCTCAAATATCTCCCGCAGGGCTGATTCGCTGTTAAACAAGCGAATCCCCTGGCCCCTATCGCTCATACCGGGCTTTAGAATCCACCACTCTTTTTCAGCCTCTTTCTTCCCCTCATTGGCCTTGAAGCTCTCCTGCAACTCATAGGCCTCGACCAACGCCTCATCGAGAAACTCCGCGTAATCCAGCTCAAAATCGACCGCTGGTTTGAAGTGCGTTTTTAACATGCTGTCGGGATGTTTTGCCACCCAGTTCGCCACGGTGTTTGATAGGTAGTGCTTCCGAATCAGCGCTTTGCGGATGACATAGGCGTTCACCAATGATGTTGTAGGGTGGGATAGGACGTGCTCGAAGTCGCATTGCTCGTATACTCGGTATTGTAATAGCGGGGATGAAGGGTCGGGAAGCTCGCAAAGGGAAAATATCAATTCGTAAGGAATTCCGTGCAGCCGTGTCCGTAGGGCCTGGATTACAAGCGGCTGCACATATGAGTCCTGACATTCCACTAGAGCGTAGAATATGGGTTTTTTGACGGGCCTGTGGGGAGATGGAAAAGTAGGGATAGTTAGAATGCACCTCTACGGACAAACGAAAAATGACGGTAGGGATTTTGGAACAAAAGAAAAATAGAAAAATAAAAGCAACAAAAGATCCAGCAGCATATATTTATATATGCTGCGAGGAAGTATTTATTTAATCGTCTAGCATAAACTCATCAAAACGCCATCGCGTCGGTTCAAACACTCACAGCTGAATTTCTCCCGGAGGGCCTGGTGAGTGCATAAAATTCGCTTTCAACCGGGTAACACTGTAATAACGAAAGCACATAGTTAGGATGATGTAGCAGGATACTCCCAACAAAAAAAGGCGGGATAAAACAGGTCCCGCGTGGACGAGGGGTGCAGATTGATCTTACCTAGTGATCCCCTCCTTAACAGCCCACCCATCATTCCCTGGCGGACTAAGCTCCACGCTCTTATAAACATCCGAAAACTTCGGCGCCCACTTGAACTGCATATGCCGATAACCTAGCGTCGTTGTGCCTGTTCCCGTTCCCTTCCCTTTCCCCATCCCGGCATCTACTTCCCCAGCCTGCCGTAACTTCTGCTCCTGCAAATCCGGGCCCTCACCACTCTCCGCGGCATCTATGGCCTCAAAACAGCTCCCGGACGTCCAACGATTATCCAACACATTCGTATAGAGGATCTTGCCTTCGCTGACCCCAGGCTCTAGGGGTACATTTATACTGTAAAAATCGACACTCTCCTCCCAGTTCTTGTACAGATGCCCAATTAGGCGGACGGAATGCCGCGACGCTTCGGCAATGACGATGGGGTCATGGTCCCGCGAGCTAAAGGCGTACGAGAGCGCAATGGATTTGTACCCGCATACAGCAGCCTCCAACGCACCGCCAATCGTGCCGCTCGACAGTGCAAAGACGGCAGTTGAGTTTCTGCCGTAGTTGGGCCCGGAGATAACAAGGTCAATGGGACCGCGGTCTTTGAAGTAGTGGAATAGTCCGATCTGGACGCAGCTGGCGGGTGTGGAGTCGATGAGGATCCACTCATCTCCTCCTAGCTCCTTGCTATCATTATCTCCATCAGCACCCCGGGGAAGGTGGTGGATTGTCCCGTCGTCTTTGTGGAGGGTGCCCGGACGGAAGTAGGTAGGCTTCACGGTCGCTCCGACCAGGTGGGCTTTACCAATCCATGACCGTTGTCTGTGCGGGAGGACGACAGAGACGACATGGCCAGCAGACTCGAGAGTGTGAACCAGTGAATGTACATATGGCGAAGACTGGTTTGAGGGAGGCCCGTCGTCGTTGACAACCTTAAGGGAAGAGTGAGTAAAAGAGCGGCAAAGAAAAGTCATGGAGGTACCTCCCCCGCTCCAATTTGGAGGTATTTAGGAGTATTGGAATGTCTGCTGTAGCAGTATATATGGACTTACGAGTATATGCATTGTTAATGCACACTGGGTTTGTATTGAGGTAGCCGGACTTCTGGTGCAGGCTTCTGCATGTATCGTCGTTTTTGGCGGATCAGGGTGCGGGGAGGCGCGGGCCAGGTGATGTAGATATTATTCACGCGAACACAGCAGCGAATCCAGCACCAGTCAGTTTTAGCTTACTGGGAGGATTTGCAAAAGAAGACCGCTGTTTTGGGAGACCTAACCAAGTTAGCTAGGTATTTATCAGGTTCGTTATTCAATTGCCTCTTGCAGCTGGCATAGGAAGGACGTGTTGGTGGGGGAAATATTGCCGCGGCTGTCCCCTCCATCCCCAACAAATTACAAACACTCAATACTAGAACAATTTGTATTTTCGTCAAAATAACTTAACTTCTAAGGAAATGTATTTATTTATACTGTATCATTACTCCCTACTTTTGTTATTGCACGTGCGGGAAATTATAGGGGTATCATTGGCAAGCCAAAAATTAATTAAAGCACCCGTTTAACGAGCACAGGACGAAATGGAATAGAGGCTTAGTCCTTGTCTTCGTCATATTCAAAGCGTACATGACTTCTGCGCCTCTGGACGGCTGGCTCCGAGTTCTCCCTAACGGTTGTTTGCGATGAACTGGTTGTATGCGTATCAGCTTCGACTTCGAGTTCCTCTTCTCCAGCCAAAGGCTGAATCATCGTAGATTCTTCAATATCTTCTTCCTTTTTAATCTGCTCTGCTTCACTGCTCATTCTCCTTTCGCGCCGTAGACTAAGCCTTGACGAACCATCTTCATCATCGCTTCCCTCTTCCTCTTTGACGGAACTGTTACTGCGATTTTCTCCTTTTTCATCTTCATCTTCCTCTTCCAACTTTGGCCTCTTTGTTAATGTTGGTTCAGCCTGACTCGCCAGAGCTATCCACACCGAGGATGTACATATCATTGAAACGATCCAGAAGGTCGTGCTGAATGTTAGGAGTGACAGGATTCTCCAGGTATACATAATCCATCTGTAATCGAACGGTCGTTAGCCCAAGAAATTATCTCTCGACCACATGCCTACAGCAAGCTCCAACAGTCCCATTCCGAATATTAGTAGTAAGATAAAAAGAATTACATACCGTAACCCACTAAACCTCGCATCAAACCTCACAACGGCATTATAAACCTGCATCCTCTCCTCACTCTGAATCTCCAACTTCAACATCCTCGGCATGGCACGTTTCTTCCTCTCAAACTCCACCCGCTCCATCATGTTAATCCTCAGTCCTTCAGCCTCCCTCTGCCATCCGAGCACGTAGAGCGGCATTTTCGACACCCGCCTGGCAGTATCCACAATTGGGGACGCATATGTCAAAATAGCAGGCCTCCGCGATCGCGCAATCAGACCGACCTCTGTTGTTATGTTTGTGTTTGTGTTTGTATTCGTGTCCGCAGCAGAGAATAACGCGAGATCAAGCATGAAATTGCCGGCGGCGAGGTTGGAGGGAGTGCGGGGGAGGTATAGAGCGACGCTGATATCATATTGCTGCGCAGAGATCAATTCTGTGCCCAGCGTCGCGGTGCCGTACGGGTGCCCGTCACTAGTTTGTTCTATCTCAGTTTCATAGCTCCTATGTTCAAATCCAATTATCGGATTGGAAATTCATTGCATACCCGAATTGTAGATGAACCTGCCGCTCCAGCCCGATCTGGGGCACATAGTTGTAGTAGAAGATCCAATACGCAACGACGGAGATGCAGAGAAGGAGGAAGGAGGTAAGGGTGAAGAGGACGGTGTTGATGTAGGCTCGCCGTGCAGGTTTGGAGATTATGGTATGGGCGATTTCTGTGAACGGGGCCTGAAGCTGTAAGCCGTGCCTTGCAGCAATAAGAAATTATGAGGATAGGAAATGTAATTTAATAATATAAGGAGTATTCGCCATACATACCAATGCTCTAGAGTATAATGGCTGGCTGGACTCTGTGTCGTCGTCCATTCTGGCTCAATTGACGGTCGTTGGAGGTGTTGAGCTCGCATGTTGTTTATGTTGCTTGTTGGTGTCGTCATATTTATACTGGAAGTTGAGCTACTCAGCCGACATGCGACTGGAAATGCTTGAAGCAGCTACAGGCAGCCTCTCCCCCAGCTAGTTATTTAGTTGCATTTATTCTTAATTAAATTCACAAGAGTCGTGCAAAAAAGTTTGAAATTTAAATATCATAGATGATGCCGGATATATTCATCGACGAAATTAATTTTATAATACAACTTTGTAGGCGAGAGCAACATTTCTTTCTACTCATATCTACTTTGCTTCATATCATGCCGTCAATGTCGTGAATGCCTCCCATGCCCTCCTTCCCGCCAAGGTGAGTTTAAAGTAATAGTGAGTTAAATCATAAGGTCAAAGGTTGCATATGAATAGAAGAAAAGAAAATCGATAAAATAAATGTTTCTGCAATCATCTCAGTCAATAATGGTGAGCATACTTAAGAAACATGGATACCCTCCCAAAGCAGACCAGAAGCAAATAGTGTAGAAAAGAAGCAGAAAAAGGCAAACCTCGCAGACAAAAACAATAAGCGGAGAAGAAAAAGTAGACCCAGAAACCCTGCAGCCTGCACCCATAGAAAAGAGAAAAAGAAAATAGCAGCTTTTGAACTACCTAGAGCCTTTAGAAGAAAGAAATGAAAATATAGTCATGGCATATACCTCCAAAGTCAAATTCATCCCCACGACGAGGGGGGAGTAAGCTGGTGCATGGAGTAATTTTTGTGGTGTGCTCGGAGTATGTAAAGTAAATTAGTGTTCCCCCCCTAGGTTAAGGCCCTTGGGCTTTGCTGCTGGATGTGCTGAAGCAGTGTGTTGAAAAGATTATTGATCTATGACAACAGTTGTGCTTAGTGATAGGACTTATAAGAATAGCATGATGAAATACAAGCGGATATATCTAGGAATTTGGAGGATTTCTTACCTCAGGTGCCGCCTGAATAAATGGCAAGCGAAAGAAGGTGTAGCTGCCGTTTTGAAGTAGCTCCTGGAGAGTGATGATTAAGCCCCAAGGATGCGGTCGATGCACTATCAGTCGCTCAAGGAGAACGCGAATAATCTGTTCGCGAATATCCGATCCTTGTTGATCGGGCTGTTCAGACCCGAAGAGGTGGAGGATGATGTAGCTGAAGTAATGCGTATGACTGTTGGGGTATCGCAGTTGGTTGGCGATAGCGCTGAGGAAGTAGTATCGAGCTTCCGGCTGTAGAACCTTGGAAAGCTTCTCTAAAAGAGCCGTATGGGGAAAATTGCTGAACGCCGCGGGTGTGTTGCCCTTTTGACCCGCCGATACGACGGCATTTTGCCCAATATACAACACCAGCGAATTCATCAGCACAACATCCACGTTGATCGGCGTGAAAAACAATCCAGTTTCCTTGACAGTAGGGTTTGATATAGCAGTACAAATTTGCTGAATCGCACTATCAGGCACAACAGTCCGGAAGGCATTATCAACTAGACTGATTAAATTCGCACGTTGAAGAGGAGCGGACACATCGCCCGCGACCTTTGGCGCCTTTCGGATTTCGTCCAATCTGTCAACTTTCAGACCTTCTCTGAACGGATCGGGAAGTTTCTGAAACGAGGATGGGTAGGCGCTCAAGACAAGATTTCGCAGTTGCGGGCAGTGAGATGGGATGACATTGCAAAACCGGTAGTGATTCTCCGCCACGAACTCGGGGAAATCATGATGGAGAATAAGGAAAATGCGAAGAACGCCTTTGTATATGTCCTTGGCGACGAATGAAACATTGGCCGGCTTCAGTTGCTCGCCAATGTATGGCAGCAAAACTTGCATGATTTCGCAGTATGATTCCCACCCCTGAGTTTTCCCTTGTTAGTGAAGAGCGTATAATATCTAGGTAGACTATTTTAAGAAACTTACCGACTGATCCGGCATATTAAGCATTCCGGACATAAAGATCCGATGCGAAATTAGGGCCAACCATCCGTAGACAAATCCAGGTGCATGTTTTGGCTGTAGGGACAAAAACTTGTCCGCAATGACGGACATCATCTCTTTATGCTGATCCGTCTTTTGCAGGCCGCACATGGAATATTCACAAAGAATACTGGAGAAAAGCCTGAAAAATACCCGCTGATTGAAGTTCTCGCCCCGCATTACTTGGTGGTGGTTCAAGACAAGCACCAGAAGTGACAGAATAGAATTTAGATAGAGAGGTTTGCTGGCTTTGACAGCACCATTGCTTTCGCCTTGGAATTTCACCAGCAAGATTACTAGCTTCGCGAGCGCGTCAATGTACAAGAACGCTTCATCGAGGTTCCCGGTTGGATTTTGACACTCATGTTCGAACATGGCGACTGAGATATCGATGCTGAGCCTGAAAAACAAGGCAGAATCTTCTTGATTGTTCATGACTTGCCTCTGGTGCATATCCTTGAGGAATGTGCTGTACGTCCTGTCGTTGGAGCCGGCAAACTTATACACGCCAATCCATTCGCTGAAAATGTATTCCATTTGATCGCGCTTTGAACGAGCCTGGTCCGTAAGGAGCGCATTGACAGTTTCTGGGATGCCAGATTCGCGGAGCTTCCGGATAATGTCTTTGGTAACAGTAAGATCTGGGTTTTCGACAGCCCACTTATTCATCGCGTCTAGACTGCCTGAAAAGTCTGATCGCAAAGCGGAGGGCTCATCGTTAAGAAGCACTCGGTCGATAAGATTGGATAGTAATTCCAGGGCAGCGACGTTCTTTTCTTGGATGAGTTTCGTGAGTATCATATCGACGCGCTGAAGATCCAATAGCCCTGCATCAATAAGGGCGACAGTGACCGGTACGTTGAACATGTGTTCATCGTCTACATCGGCAAGTACAGCCCAGGTATACCTTGCAACGAGCGAAGACAGCTCGCAGATCTTGGCCAGGATGTGGACAAGAAGCTCAATCTCCAAGCGGCTCTCCGTCCGCGAATACAACGTGGTGCATAACTTAAGAGCCACCAATCTGGCCAAATCTTCACCGTTGGGAGCACTAAGAATCGTGCGGAAAACTTGGTTATAGTCCTGAAGGATATTGCTATCACGTCCAAGATCTTTGAGGTGCTCCTCCGAAGCATTCCGAGCCGCTAATTGTAGCTGAGAAACAAGAGTTTCCACTTTCTCACGAGGGTTAGCAGATTCAAGGAAACCATTTAATTGGCCTTGAGGAGCAGTTATCGCAGGTTGCTGTAGGCTGGATTCCTGCTGCGCCTGTGTCACATGGTGAGGGACAGCGGGTTGTTCGGCTGGAGTAGACAGGTTAGGAATAGCAGGGAAAGACTCTTGGAGAACGTCTGGAATTTGTTTCCCAGAGTCAGTCGACACATTCTGGATGTGGGTCGGTCCAGTTCCTCGTGATTGTCGAGCAAAATTCTCATATATGGCCAACTGTTCTTTGTTGAGGCCACCTGGGACTTGCTTAAATGGCTCTGGGATAAAAAATCCCCAACGGCTGATGGAAGGATCGATGAAGGGTTCGTTAGGACGTGCTGCGCGGTGGCGGCGGCGAGCTTCTAATTGCGATTCAATGACCTTTTCGATCTCAGGGAGAGATTTTTCCTCTGCTGCCTTTTCAACGATCCCACACGCCGCGTCCAGGTTATCATTGACGCACATGAGGATAAGCCCTTCAGGCATTGGCTGGTCCGAGAATTCCTGTTGAATCACTCTAATATAATTGGTCATGCTCATTTTTAAGGGTTCCTTGCATGTCACCAGAGCCAAACTACCTGCGAGCGCTCGAACCATCGTTCCTGCAGCCTGGCGAACTTTCTCCTCATCAGGCTCCATCGCGAAATCCTTCAGTATAAGCTGTGCCGTCGAGATAGATGCAATCGTAATGGAACGTTCGACGACGGGGGTGATGATTTCAGCAATTGCCCGCTCTACAGCGCTATGAACAATTTGCCTGAGTACTCCGGGATCTGCCATCGTGCTCGCAGAAGGAGGGAATACTAAGATTTGATCTAGGTTAGGGAGGCTAGGCATTACGGAAGCCTGGGGTATTCTCTCGTTGCGGATAGCACGGCTTATGTTACTCAGCGACATATCTTCGAACGTCTCCAGGCCGTCAGGAATATTTGCCGACGAGATGCCATCTTCTAGTTGTGCTGGGCGTTCCCTAATACACGTCGATGGCTCAATGGTCTTGTAATCAAGCTGTAAATCTCCACACAGAACTTCGATTTCGAATTTGAGAATCATTTTCAATTCCGCAAAATGGTATATCTCCATCAATAGGGCAAGGATATCCATTAACCATGGGTTCGGTGGCTTGAAAATTGTGGATTTCATAGCTTGCACCAACACCTTGCAGGTGAAGGGAATGACAACCATGAGGCGTTGGCTATCGAATGCTTCGATAAGGAGGTCCTTGAAGTAGATGTTTCTATGTTTTATCGGTTTATTTTTGGCAATAGTTAGAGAGCCAAGCCATCCACCTAAATTTTTCAAGTACGTGCGCTCTGTCGCTGAGTTCAAGGTAGATTCTGCGTTTAGCAATCGTATGGCGCTAACATAGGTTTCTCTAAGAACTTCCACCCAGAGAGTTTTATCACCAATAAGCTCCAAAAGGTCGAGGTAAAGTTGCTGGAAATTCGGTTGCAATTTTGCACGCTCTTCAACAAGGTACGAGGCGAACCATTGGTGATGTTCTTCTTGCAAAACATCTTTAAGGTCTCTTAGCTTCCCCTCGATATTTTGCTCGGAAACATTATTTAGAATGAAGAGGATTTTATCATGAGCTTCTTCGTCCGGGTCACGGTATATCTCTGGGCGAAGCGGCGGATCCACGTGGAGGGAAGCAAATTTTCGATGAGTAGTATCAGTAGCCAGGAGTTCATCGATATTGCCGTTAGTCATAGCCATCCCGTCGGAGAGCCCATTTAGTTCAGCTCCATCAGCTTCATTAATTGGGTGGTGACCCTGATCTCGAAGCACCTCTTCGGCTTTGCGGTAGATTGGCGTTCCTTGAAGAGAGGGGATTTGCAGAAGGAGGTTGCAAAAGCCAGCCCATTCTGGAAGGCGGCTAATCAATTGTTCTATGGCTTCAACGCCAAACTTGTACATCGGTTGATGGGGCTCGTGCTCCCGCACTGCATCTAGTATCATTCCGAGGCCAACCTTGAGCGGGATGCCGGATATTAGCTTAAAATTTATAATGCCACCGAACATGACAGCCGTTTTTGTTAATGCTTCGAGTGGATATGTGTGGTAGCAGTTGTATTCATCCACAAGGCCATGAACCATACAAGTAAATAAATCCTGCTCTGCCGAGTCGCGCGATGTTTTGTACCGTCGCATCAATTCAAGGATTTCACGCAGGGAGAGTTCTTCGTGATACATTTTGCCAAATAAATCTTGCATCTGCTTATCAATTTCGACCGGAATTGCATTGCCATGAGCACCGTTGGCCTCAATAATATCGTCGAAGCCTTCACCGTAGTTTATCAACCGCGGGTAAGCTTGAAGGCAGATTCGTTGGATGGGGGTCAAGGTTTCGTGATCGACAATGTAATCCTCTAGAATCTGGAGGAGGGCAAATACTGTTTTAACCGAAAGGCTGACCATCTGTGGTGTTAGCTGTTCTTTCCGTTGGACACGTAGTTCGTCCTCAGCCTTTATTCTCAAGAATTTCGATAATAAATTCCCCATGTCGATAGGAGCTTTCTGAGCTGCCTTCTTGACCCACTGTTCGAGATCATAGTCGTCCTTTCTATGCGCCAATGATGCAAGGTCCATAGCTAGGCCGTTGGTAAATTCCAAAATGTAGTCTAACCAACCATGCTCCACGGCATGCTCGTAGATAAGTTCAGTGCATGAAGGATCCTGGGTAAATGCGTGAAATAGTTGTTCTACCACCCACTCTCGATTAAGCTTCCAGACGCCATGAAGTGCGAATTGATAGCCATCCTGGCGCTTGGAGACGAAAATGGAGAAAGATCGCATAACAAAGTTGACTTGAACAGTGCTCCACGGTTGAGGAATGGCGAATGCAGAGCAAAGGAATATGGGGAGGTCGTGTTGAAGAACTGTTTTGACGAATCTTTGACTATCCGGAAGGCTCCATGTTCCTGGTGTCTTGAGAATAAGATCAAAGATGGCCCTCACTGCATCACGGGAGCGAAGTAAGCTATGTTGGGCCTGCTCAGCTTGCTGACGAACAGTTTCAGAAGCATCGTTAAAAATGTCGGAAGGGAATGTTGAACGGAAGTTGGGGATGCGGGAAATGTCGATGTTAGAGGAGAGAGCTGCGGTCAAAAAGGACAACTGAGTGTCTCGATTTTCCCATTCTCCACTCCAAAGCAGTTGAACATCAAGGCTAGGGTTATCGTGGGAAGCAGCAAGAAGGACATTAAATAGTCGACCAAACTGATTCGGATCGATGACGACGCCAGCCCGGTCGAAGCCGTGTATGAACAAGGGCCAGTTAAAGGTTTCACCGCGTTGGTGGTTTTGGACCGTGGTGAGTAGTAATTCGGGAGAGAACTGGCGCCAATTAGGGGAAATTATTACATACAAAAGAACAGAGGCAATCTGCTCTTCGCTCCAGCCACTGGGACCCGCTGAATTTATGGTTTCAACGATGCTGTCCTGACTGTTCATCGACTTTGGTCCTCGAGCTTGTATCTGGCGAACTAGGGTCAATTGCGGATCGGATAACCCGAACATCTGCAAGGCAGATTCGATTTCTGGAGGCATGTCCAGATCTGCGGCTTGGTATCGCGCTCGGCATGCGTATACAAGCTTTTGTTTAATGTCGTCGTCGAAATTACGAGGTGGGTGGAGTATGAAGCGTTCTAGGGTGAGACTGATAAAAGACGTGGTAAAATCTTTGTTCGTGTCAGAGATTGTGGAGAGACTATGTAGAAACTGGGCAGTTGAGTTTGTAAGAATTGCATCGGCTGTAGCAGGGTTTATAATGGTCAGTTTTGTTTAGTGAATAGCTTGATGGAGGTGGAGGGAGTAGGGTAAACTAAACTAACCCTTTGTGCGCAAATCTGCCTTGCTGACATTTTTGAAGGCGAGTGTCAACGCGACTTTGGCAATGGGATCTAATTTAAAGTGCTCGAGGAATGTTGAGAGGTCAAAATCGCGAAAGATATCACCGTCAGATGCATCAATAGTCTCAGCAATTTTCTGGCCTTGATCTGGATCCTGTGACACCTTTTGAACCTCCTGCACTAGCAAGGGATAGTTCCCTGCATTTTCCACCACCTTGTTGATCCCTGGAAAGATCTGGGGGGCGTTGCCAGAGAGTAGGCGGCGAAAATATTTCGCAAAAACTTCCATGCCGTTCGAATCAACGAGCTTGAGTCGAATTGTTAGCCATGCCACGTAGCTGGTAATAGCTTATGATGTGGTAAAATACATACCTTGTGAATCTGTGCAGCTTTAGTCTCCCACTTTTCTTTCCCTTCCTTCTCGTTGATAGAGTCCAATAGGAGGAACACCTGAGCAACAGAGATTTTGGACAGGGACGACTGGCCAGCGTTTGCACCTGATGCCGCCGCAGATCCGGACTTATCAGATGGAAATCCTGTTGGTGAGTGGATTGTTGTCCCCGTCAATAGTGGAGAGAACGCAGCACTCCGGGATATACCCGCGATGGCACCACCACCTCCTCCACCTCCTCCACCGCCCCCGCTGCCTCCTCCTGAAGCCGTCGGGGTAGCCAGATGCGAGGCTGATGAAGGAGTAAGAGATCTAGTTTTCGGTGATGAGATTGTCTGGCTTTGTTGCTGCTGCTGCTGTTGCTGGCCGCCAGCTTGTTGTAGAGAAGAGAATGAGGCGTGAGAAGGCGCTGGAGAAGGGTTGTTGCGGTTGTTAGAAAGGCGATTAGAGTACGTCAGGACGGCTGAAAAGGTGGACGTCAGGGGAGATGTTGCAGAGGCGCTAGGAGCGGGACTGTGAGACTGGGTAGGGCGCCGAGGAGGTGATCCACTGGCGTTTGAGCTGGAGAGATTGGTGGAAAGCGGCGCGAGGCCACGGCGGACGTTCGATTGGGACGCACTGGAACCCCAGACAGACTGGTGGGATCTCGCCGTCCTGGAAGCTGATGGCTTGTCGGTGCCAGAAGCAATCAAAGATTGAGCGGGGGAAGGGAAACTCATGAAGTTGGGAATGCGGTCATTTGGATGTGTGGCAGCGAAAATTGTGGGAACGGTGGAAGGCACGTCGAGGAGCAGACAAACCGGGGGAAAAGGCACAGTAGGAACGGGGCCCAGATGAAGGCTTTTCTACAGGGTCATAGAGACGAGATTAGAGAAGGGAGCAGATGTGTTGAAGGGAGGATGGGATAGAAAGGTAGAGGGTTTGTTGAGCAAGACGAGAAGAGACGAGGTGAGGTTGGTATGTCAGGTGAAGCCAGACGTCTACCATGGAGGAGGCTCTAAAGGCTTGGCATTCTGTTCGTAGTTTAGCTCACATGACCATCAGGGTACAACAACTATGAACAAAAATATCCATGGGTAGGCTACGCTGACTTAATTACATCGTGTATACATCTACGGTCTTCCAGAGTACTGTGAAAACCTCCACCTTAGATATCATTCCAGCTTGTTTTCTCGGTATAGTCAATTATGTGTCCTGAGGCCGAAGCAGAGTTTTGTGATCACGTGGTGAGTTGAAAGGATTATGTAATCCATATAATTGATTCTGGGTTCCAAGGTTGTTTTTACTCGAGGGGAAATATTCAAAATAGAAGGGAGCTTCCTGCATTCAATCCTTGTGCCCTTCTCTATTGAAAGTCTCCATCATGATAACGGACTATATTACTACGTTGAGCACGAGAAGAACTCGCCATCCATGTATCTTGGATGAGCAGGTGCCAGCTTCTGAGCAGGTTTGGCCTGTGTGATGCTTGGCAGCGTTGCCCCGAGAAACCACAACATCCAGGGATGTAAACAACTGGCCTTGAAAGCGGCGCCTCCATGACGACGACAGCAACGGACAGATAGGGTCGACCACGTCCTTCTCTTCCTATCCCCTTTGAAACATTAAATTTTAACTCTTAAGGAGAGGTACTGTACTTCTTTTCGTTCTCTTCTGCAGACATAACCTCGTTGAGCTACCACTGGTCGACGCTGGGGAGATCAGGTCCATCTTCCTATTTCATATAAGCCTGGTGGTGTTTGGTTTTGTCCCTGTCCACGATGCCTGGGCCGGTCTCAGAGACCCCGAGTGTCTCTTTGTCCTGTACGGTTACAACCAGACTGCTTCCCAAAAGCTGTGATCGGACGAAGCTGATATAGATATTCTTCTAGTTGCGAACAATTTCTGGGGTAAAGATGACGCAGGCGTAGGGCCTATGCTAGAGCGGGTTCACAATGCCAAAACCACCTGCGATGAATTGAAAGCATTCTATAGCAGTAAGTGATAATAAAATATGCTGCTGGAATTGCTGCATGGGGATCGGCTTTTCTAATGACCCTCGTTTTATATACAGCCCGCGCTGCCATAGAGGATGAATACGCAAGAAAGCTCCTGATACTATGCCGGAAAGCTCTCGGTTCTAGTGAGTCTGGGACGCTGCGCGCATCCCTCGATAGCGTGCGCGGAGAGACAGAAGCGATTGGGAAAACACATGCAGCTATTGCTTCCCAGATGAAAAGCGAGTTAGAAGAACCATTAGCTGCTTTCGCTGGTGGTATGAAAGAACGACGAAAGATTGTACACAATGGCATTGAGAAGCTTCTCAAAACCAAAATACAGCAAATGCACGCTGTCAACAAGGTATACGATCTCTTTCAGCATATTATGGGTCAAACGGCCACTAATAGGGATCTATGATTTAGTCGCGGGACCGCTATGAACAAGACTGTCTCCGAATCAAAGGTTACTTGGCCCAAGGACATATGGTCATGGGACAGGAGGAACGCAAAAACAAAGCAAAACTGGAGAAGACGCAGATACAGTTAGCGTCCAACAGCAGCGAGTACGAAGCCGCCATAAAAGTTCTCGAGGAAACAACTGGCCGCTGGAATAAAGAGTGGAAGGTTGCTTGCGATGTAAGTAACACATCTCACAAATAATGGGGTAAATTTCGACTAACATCTATTACAGAAATTTCAAGATCTAGAAGAAGAACGACTGGATTTTACGAAGAGCAGCCTATGGAATTATGCAAATATTGCTTCGACTGCGTGTGTTAGTGACGATGCTGTAAGTTGCAATGACTATGCTAGAATTGACATATTAGTTTCTAATGAAAGCAGTCCTGTGAAAAAATCCGGGTATCCCTAGAGAATTGCGAGGTGGAAAAGGATATCAGCACATTTATAATGGAGAGAGGGACAGGGCAGGAAATCCCTGATCCGCCCAAATATATCAATTTCTGCCGCGGAGACGTTAACGATACTGCGTCAGAGACATCCGAAGAAGAGGGCTATTCAGTTGCACAGTTCCAGCGAACCATTAATCCAGCATACAGAAGCTCTTCGCCTGCACCTTCTACTTATGAATCCCATCATGAACCCCAAGCAAACCTCGCAACGAGACCGGCAGAACATGCCGATCCGTCCACACCAGCAAGCCGAGAAGCAACTATGACCCCCCAGCGACCACAACTGCCACAGCAGCTGCAACAACCGCCGCAACAACCGCCGCAACAACCGCCGCAACAACCGCCGCAACAACCGCCGCAACAACCGCCACAACAATTGCAGCAGCAACAACAGCCCCCTCCTCTTGACTTCCGACGTGGAGGGCAGGTACCACCCAATTATCAGCAAAACCAGTATGGGGATATTCCCAATGTGCCTCACAATGAGTACCCCACGGACGGGATGACGATGTTCTGCAGAACCGGGCCACCTTCTGAAAGAAGTAGTGGAACCAGTGCAAATCGGCCATCCAGCAGGGACTCTCACAGTGACAGCTCCAACCCAACCTCGTTCTCCAGTATGGAACCATCTAGTGCCAAGCAATCCCCGAAGAAACCGGTTAACGGCACTCCTCTTCCCGGAATGGTTGGTGGTAAGCAAGTTCAGAAGAAAAGAAGCGGATTTTTTAGCAATAGTCCCTTCCGGAGAAAAAGTAAGCATGAAAAGGAGCGTCAAACAGCACCACTGGTTACACCTCCTGCGAACCGCAGTACTTGGGCTGCACCACCGCAAAAACAAATAAGCCCGGTTAAGTCTGCATATGAAAAGCCAACGTATGGCGCCGGTCGGCTTTCAGGAACCCCCGAACCTGTTGACCCAAGAGCCAATTTCCAGCTAAACGTTGGCAACAACGTTTTCGACGTTGCTTCACCTGATGGTGCACCTAAAGGAGGTACAAATGCAAGAAAAGATGGAGATGACCTTGACCCCATAGCCCAAGCCCTTGCAGATCTCAAAGGCGTGGGGAAGCAGTCATCTGTCCGCGTCTCAGCCGACCGATATCACGGAATTACCACCCCGGTTCCCCCAAGTGTTGCCTCTAGCCACACGGCAGATGGGAATATCGCTGCTGCTCAGCGCGGCACTCCTCCGCCGGCATACAATGATCCATCAGTGAAGAGACTTGGTGCTCCTCAGCCAGCATTTACATCAGCACAAATGCAGAAAACAACCCGTAAATATGTCGGTCAGACGCAGGAGATGTTCAAAAATAACCCTGTCCGTACAAACCAGCCAGAAAACAGAGTCAATCAGGCAGTTCCTCGAGCTGTGTCCCCTGCACCACGAAGAAGTCTGAGCCCCCAGCCGCCCCCGTCCCGCGGAGGAGACCCGCGCCAGCAGTACGACAACAGAAGCAACCCAAGCCCTTCCTCTTACCACTCCCACTCAGGCAGCATGAACAGCAGATATCGTCAATCTCCAACTATAACCCCGACGAAAGTAATTGCTAGCCATTCCTATTCACCGCAGCAGTACTCTCGTCATGGGTCCCCCAACGACATCCAGGCGCAACGTGCTGTTTCACCTCAACCGCAATTCAGACGCCAGGAACGGCCATCTAGCGCGAGCGGAATGGAGCTTCAGTTGTCACATACCCAGGTTGATCCATATAGCGGGGGCCATACGCCTGATTATGGAAATCAAGGTAGTCGGGGAGGCAACGCACGGCCGATGTCAATGTACTATGGCTCAGCACCAGACGTTAGTCAAGGCAGTCGTGCGAGGAGCAGGAGCGTAGCAACGGTAGATGGTAATCGGCAGCTCAGTGTGGATGCGCGCACCGTATTGCATTATGGTCAGTAATTTTCCCCCTCGATTTTCGTTCTTTCATATCCTCCCGTCTCTGACTCTATGCAAATAGCGCGTGCAATGTACAGTTATACCGCTGCTATCCCTGAGGAGCTCGGTTTCACGAAAGGAGATATCCTCGCCGTCCTTAGACATCAAGAAGATGGATGGTGGGAAGCAGAAGTAACTGGTCCCCAGCGAACCCGCCCCGGCCTAGTCCCGAGTAATTATTTACAGCACTGTTAACAAGAGATGCCCACGCACGCCGAACTAAACGTCAACGACGATGACGTATGACTAACTGACTACCTAGGTAATAATGGTGCCCTTTTGCTTATTAAATATGATCTACAAACCCGAACACACCCACGCTCACGCAGATGCCCACACCCTTTTTCTTATACCAGATCTGATCTGTGATTTTTTATGTAAAGTGTCATGATATTTCAATTCATGCAGAAGGGAAATGTCACTTCTGATGTTTCATGCATTGATGATGCTTTTACAACTTGACCTTTTTTTTTTTTTTTTGAAACTGTGCACATCCATATTTCTTTTGTTTCAGCAATGTATTCCAGAATGTCCTTTTTTGATCTTGTCGGCTGCTTTTGTTTTATTTACCCTCTGCCTTTTACTATTTTTGAATTTTGAGTTGATTTAATTCGAGCCGGCCTATGTCTTTTTATTGTTTTTTTTCCTTCTCTCTGATTTTGTTTTGTATTATGCCTCTTGCAGACTATGCTCTCGTTTTCTTTCCCTTTACTGTTACTTTATTTCTTGGACAAATAGGTCAAATGAAATCCAAATGAAGATTATGAATTTTTTTCTGAATTTATTAATATGAAGTTGGTGAATAATACCATACATGTAGATTCTCATCAAGGATATGAAACGCATTGCTGCTGCTTCCATCAGGCGAGGTTTGCATTGAAGGGGGTAAGTAGTAATGATAATTCAATGCATATATGGAGCGCATAAAAATCAACAAGCCAACTAGACGTAGATGAGAAAAAATATATAGAACCCGCAAGCGGTTTATACAAAATTAGGTCCAGTACATGTATCCTTCCATTTTAGCTCCCTTGCTCAAGGGTGGAAAAAAATATCAAAATGTGAAATACAACCAGCTGCGAAACCGTCAGTAGTTATGATCATAGAGGAAGCAAGAGATAACAATGCCAACAATAAAATAAAATAAAAGCAGAGCAGAATAGACAGGATAGTTGGAATACACAGAGAACTATGAGGTAAAGATGAAAATGGAACACAATGTGCGCAATGTGCAATGAAAGTGATAATTAGGGCTGACAGATATATACATATACACCTGAGTATATAAGTCAAATGAGGTGCGCTCAGCTAGTTGGGTATATGGAAAGTATACAATGCGTCTCCACGGGAAGGAGGGAGAATGTTCGGGTTGAAGTGTTGAGTTAAAGCAGTCCGGTCATTAGAGTTGATGAATGGATAGGAGAGGATAAGTGTTTGAGTGGGTGTCATATTTTTTCTCTTTCTTGACAAGTGAAATTGATCGGTGGTAGTTATTCGTCATCAACAAAGGAGTTCGCGAGGCGGCCGAAGAAGGGAACTTCGTAGTGCTCGAGGGAGTCAACTATATGGCAAATAGCGAGGTATGGTGAGCGATATTATCACCAAAAATACGGTAAGGGGGTTCAGGGATGAGAGGTGGCGGTCCCATCTTCTCTCTTACCATCTCGATAGGCTCGCATGCTTAAGAAGCCGATTAGGGCTATGTCGCAGACGAAAAGGAGCCATGAAATGACGCTTGACCAGGCGAATATCATGTGGATTATCTATGGGGAGGCGGAATGTTAGGCACGGGCTGCACGAAGCTGTGAACGGGATATATATATATTTTCATGGATGCGTACAAATATCACGGTAAACAGCATGCTAGATTGCCAGGCATGAAATCTGAGAAATAGGTCCCCTCTGTTAGCGATCTGAGTTCGCATCCTATATAGCGAGCAAATGGTAGAATCTCCATGGATATAACATACCGCACATAGTCACTCTTATGCTCCACCAATAGCAAAAACACTCCCCCAGCTGGAGGTAGCAGGAGGTATGCGAGCATAGCTTCAAAGTCCATGCGGATGGGGAGACTCGTCTCGAAAGCGCCCAGGCTTAATCGTCCTCCTTCCACATCTCTTCCGAAGCCTGTGTCTCCTCCTACTGCCTCGGGTCCACCAAAGTGGCTCGGTGAGGGAAGTCCTCCTGCCGGGGGAAATGAAGGCGATGTACGCTGGTTCTGGTTCTGGTTCTGGCCCTGGCTCTGCGTAGGAGGAGATTTCGACCGGGTCGCATCGCGGAGCGGAGGGGAGAGGGCTCGCTCGATCTCCGGGGACTGGTCTTGATAGGGAGCGAAATTCATCGTGAAGTGGGTTATGATGGGCAACCCATGTGGCGTGTATTTATTATCTGGTGGATTTGATATATGCCTTCTTGACGCTTTTGTGTTCGTTGGATTTTTGGTTGATGATAGATAAGTCGGCGGAGGTGGCTGGCTTTAAGTTGGTATTGGACTGTTGGTACGCGCACCGTACAGGTTCCATGGGAATAAGCGTCTTGGCGCGACCGTGTAATTAAGTTACGTGGGGTGAGTTGTATCAAAGGGTTAACACACAGGAACAACTGACATCAGATCAGTGTGAATGCGACAAACAAAGGAAGCTCCTCATTTGAGGTTATGTGTTACTTATTGCGTTCTAGGGGTATCATTAAATTCTAAATTTATAAACAGACAATTCAGGCATTCTATCACGATGGTCCTCGTACCCTTCCCCTACCTCTTGTAACGCTGGAGCCGGTTGTAGTTGCTGCAGGTCTTCGGAGACTTGTCGTTCCGCGTGTCGTCGTGCCTCTTGTTGTCGATGTTGCACCCCTTGTCGTGGTTGTGCTTCTTGTTCCGTTGTATGAGCTGGCTGCAGAAGGAGTTCGACCAAGCACTCGTGATCTCCCTCGTGTCGGCCCGCGTGATCCCCTGGAAGCAGCTGTTGCTGCCCTCTTCCGCTCCTCTTCCTCTGCTTTTCGAGCCAAAGCCTCTCTCCGCTGTTGGAGTTCCATCTCCCTCCTCTCCGCTTCTTGCTGTCGTAGGATCGATTCGTTTTCAATATCTGCGATATCTTGGGAGGCACCTTGCCAGGAAGGGTTCAGGATGAGTCGTTGGTTTTGTTCCGTCTGGGCCAAAATTCGTGTCCATGTGTTTAAAAGTGTAGATGCAGATGTGACGGTGCGGGAAACATTCTGCAAAGTAAAATAAAAAGACATTTTAATAATGTAAAATATGGAGCCAATTATTTGATTGCTTACCTCCATGTTGCCCTTTGCACGGTCCAAGCTGTCAATGATGCCTTCAACCACCCGATTGATGTTCCGGACACTCTCCAGTTCACTCCGTAAAGATGCCTCGCGTGCCTCCTCGCGGTCATATTTGGTTTCATTATTTCGTCCATAGTTTGCCTCAGGTGTAGCACGTGAATTCTCGGCGGCAGATGGAAATCCAGTTTTTTTGGAAGGGGACTCCAACAGCGCCTCAGTATCTTCGTCGGATAATTGCAACCTCTCCATTTCCGCACGAGAACTGGATATCGACATAGCGGAGGAAGCAAGAGGAATAATTGGTATGAGTAAATCAAATGGTAGTTAGCAGAGTACGCAGCTCAATAATAGCCATGTGAATAACTGTCTTGGTGGGGTATACAAAAGTGTGAAGAGCGTAGTGATTGCACCATTTGTGTTGTGCTGATGTGGGGGCGCCTACCGCGCTTAACTGTTCAGCCTCTCCAATTTTCGCGTTTACCGAAACCAGCACCGACAACAGACACAAACCAACCTCCTCATTACCTGCATTTAACAGCCTGAACTCCACCCTGCGTCACTGTCTGTCAACAAACACTCAAAAGCGACGCGCAATACGGCTTCCGAGATCATCTGCCACCGTTTACAATCGTGAATACTCCCATTTTGCCCCTTTAATTCTGAATTTCGGCACCCTTTGTCGCACAATTCTTATATAGACCGCCCGGAACATTTGCTGCTCAACTGTGAAATATCGTCAAAGGAAGAAGTGAGAGGGGATACAATTGCAATGGCGACAACTCCGCCCCCCCGTGCCATTAGGACACCGCCCACTCCGCGTCATGGGGCAAGATTCGATTCATTTGAACCATACTCGACCCGCTATTCTGCTCGTTTAGCAAACCGACAAACCTCTCGAGGTTCTCCAGCTCCCTCCACGCCTAATTCTCCGCGCTCACCCAATGACGCTGACCCTTTGGCGGACATAAACTCTCGAAAACGATGCCCCAGCGAAAAAGATTCGTTTTCCTCGCCTCAGTCTGCACAAACTTCTCCCGCAAGGAGAAGCGGAAGAAAAACTAAGGGCACCCAGCCGCACCAAACCCATTCACTTTTTGATAACACTAGAGGGCAGACCGACCTGGTCTCTCACTCCACATCAGATGTCTCACACAGTTTGTCAAACATGAATAGTGGACATACAACCCTCACTGCCAACATGCTTCCAACACCTGCAAAAACTCCACGGAAGAAGGCGGTCCCAGATCCCGGCGCTGTTGCTCGCACTCTGTTCAAGAGCAATACGCAATCTAAAGACCCTGAAATGCCCACTCCAAAAAGGCGAAAGGGGAAACAGTTTAAAGGGTTTTCTCTAGAAAGCTTCAACGCAGAGCTGGAAAACGAAGGAAATGATGATATTATGATCTTTACCGACTCAAGGGATCGAGTCCCTGAAGTTCACGAGGCTGCGGACAACCCCTTCATTAGTCGACCTAATGATAGCTCTGATGAAGTTGGCGGAAGCCATGAAGTTCAGCGTGACGAAAAAGTTCAAGAAGCCCTACATAGGGACGATGGCATGCTTTACGTTTTGTAAGTTTTCGCCTTCAATATCCTGTTCACTCGTAACCACAAAGCTAACACCCTTTTGCAGCCGTGGAAAGAAAATATTCCGAAAATTCAGTTCCGACACAGAAGAAGATGACGAAACAGATCGTGGACTTTTGGCTTCTCGACCTGATTTTCTGGAAGGGGCAAGCGTCCCACGCGTCCGACCCCTGACCCGCTCATCTATCAAGCCACGCCTGCTGTTCCCAAATGCATCGCAACGAGGAAAAGCCCGCGGTTCGAGATTCAGTGACACCGAAAAACCCATAGATCCCGAAGAGACATGTGAAGCTGATGAACCCGAACAAGTGACGTCCGACCCCGATCTTCCTCAGGCTAGCCATGAATACGTTCCTGCGACACCACCGTCCAAAATGACTGTGTCAACCCCCTCAACTCCTCTTACTGTTGGCCGCTCTCTTCGTTCCCATACCAAAGAAGGGCAGGATGATTTAGGAAGTCCATCCAAACCTAGCAATGGGACCGCAGTTCGCGTGAGTCCCTTCGACAGATGGACTAGGACAAAATCCCAAGCATCGCCCGCCACACTGAGAAAGAGAGTTGGCACTGCATCTAGTGATATCGTCGAACCCGCTATGAAGAAAACTCGCAGCAAATAAAAGAGAGCTGCCCGCTTTTTTTGTTCATTGCAGACCAGCAGAGCCAAATACCTTGGCTTACCCTTTCAAATATTTATCTCCTTTTTAAATCCATATCACATTGATCAGTTGCATCATTTCGCCTTCATTCAGTACACAGCTTTTCTTTATTGCACTTTTTCTTCTTCTTGTCAAGATGCCCCTCTTTTCCCCAGCTTTTCCATCTTCTTCCCGCTCTTACTTACCCTTTAATCTATTTTTTATGACGAGATTATGACTACGGCAATCTGGTGTTTTCTTTTATTTTAACATGGCGAAACCTTTCCTCCTTTGACCTTCTCAACTTCCTCTACTATTTGCTTTACCTTCTCGACCAGCATCTCCTGCAAAAAACAGGCCAAACAAATATCTGTCGTTTACATTTTGGCCTAGTGTTTCCTCTCTTTTGTTCTCGACTTTAGTCCCCACTTTTGTCAGTTTGCTCCTATTGAGCTCTCTTATTCGATTCTAGTATTTTCTAGCAAGGAAAAAGAAAGTGTTTGTTATTCTTGTTGGAAAATGTCTTGTTTTTTTCTTCTTTTTCCTTTCTGCTTCTGTGTTGATTGTTTGGTGTCAGTTTTCTCTTATTTGCTTTAACAGTAAATCACCTCCGGACGTCCGTCCATAAATAGTTGTTTAGAAAAGGCAGAGACTCTTGTCTAGTTCTACTACTCACATAGCTGAAAGTATCAAATTGAATTATACTATTTGAATGAGAAAAAAGGCTGTTACATTTCTACTTTAGTTTATTTTGATTTATTTTGATTTCCTAGCCTACGTTATTAGATACATATAAAGCCTAACAACGGTTACAGATGAAAGTGCGCAATGCTGTATCCCTGTTGGAACCGGAAAAAGGGTATATTTCATTCATTCATTACCAAAACAAAAGATCGTGTATAGTGTTATACAAGTGCATGCAAGACATAATTCTAATAAACTTAGACCCACCAAAACGAAAGCAAATTTTCGTGACTCACAAATGCATAACGCGCAAAAAACCGCATAAAATATATTTTGTCAATCCAGAGGAAGAAAGGGGGAAACAAAAGAAAGGATAGGCAATTCCTGCGTAGCATAACATCAATTAAACACGCTGCGCTACACAATATCCAAGTCATCATCATAATCCACATGATTATTATTACCAATACCATCCCCCAGACCACCTAAACTATCCCTCCCCGCATCCCTGATACCCTTCGCAGTAACAAATCTCGTCTTCTTATTGACAGCACCCTTCTTCATCGGACCCAGCTTGACATTGCTAGCACTTTTCATCGTGCTGCTCAGCCCCAGTGTTGTACGTGCCGATTGTGTCGCAGATTCGTCACCTTTATCGTTATTATTGCCGGAACCAGAGTTGGGTCCGTTGTTACTGCTGGCAACACCCGCAGAACCGTCCCGTCCCGAAGTACCATTCGACTGTCGATGACGCAGGTACTGGGCCCCGACGGAATTAGATTCCCCAAGCGACTTGGCAATATTGCGCTCCCGTTCTTGCTCAGCGAGGCGTTTCTGCAAACGATCCAGCTTGCCATTACCACCACGCTGGAAGTCATTAGCCGCAGCGATGAACGGGTCATCTGCATCAATTAGACTTGCCGCTGAGCGACTACCTGGGACGGGGGGCGCAACATAGTAGGTAGATCCTGTGGAACGGTCTGTCTGCGCGCCTTCAGGTTTGAGTCCATATCGGTCTCGATCCTGAGGCGCACGATTTCTGTTAAACATGCCCGTGCGGGAGCCTGACCGGCCTCCTAGTCCAAAGATACCAGGTCCGCTGTTCACTTCCATCCGCTTCGCTATTGTCTTGCGAAGTTGCAGGTCAACATGGAATTCGCAGAATTCGGTCTTTCGACCGTCGACCCATGCTTCACATACTTTTCCGTCTTTTCTAGTGGCTTTACAGAAGCCGAGGTCTTGGGCTTTGCCGATTTCGAGAATTGTGTCGTCTGATGAGTTTAAGGTGAGGCTGAAGCGGTTAGTGTCGATTTTATTTGGTGGTGGGGGCATTATTGAAGGGTTCAGGATGGCGACGACAGTCCCTGGAATGAGTTTGTAGTATCTAGGGAACGCAGTGGAAAAGAGAAAGAGGTCGATGGACCATTTTAGGTCTGTTAATGTAAGGACCATGTATTTCGAGGTGTTGTTGGAGCCGTCATCTTCACGATCATTATTCTTAGAGTTGCCTTTTTTCGCATCTTGATGCTCTTTCGGAGTTGACTTGGATGCTATTATGCCAAAAACTACATAGTCGCCATCTGTATCTGGTGGATCGAATTCAGGCCCTTTAATCGTTCTTAGTAAGTCGGGGATTCGCATAGGGCTCTTGGAGTCAAGGGTTCGGGTAAGGAAAGAGTGAGGCAAGATGCGATTTGAAAGGTGAAGCCCGGAAAAGGGTTCAAATTTAGACGGATCAGATGTTTTAGTAGGTTTGATATTTTGCGAGTCATCCTCGGTGCTGTCATTGTTTAGCAATGATGGTGTAGACCGTGTCTCTGGTTGTAGTTGGAATTCCTGGGGTTGGTAAGTACCGCCATATACGGGGGTGGATTGCGTAGCTAGGCCATTGTCGCGAATACTCGAGATGCTTTTGCTTCTTCGTAGTCCAGAACTCGGCCGATTATAAGATTGAATGACATCGTCCCTACTAAACTCCTCGACGCGGTATGCTTTTCTTGGAGGCTCGAAACTTGACGCCTTGCCCGATTCTTCCTTTGCAGCAAGTTGTAAACGCTCCATTTCATCTTTGTTGACTGCAAAGGCTGTGTTCCTTTTCCGGTGCAGAAGTTGTGTTTTCTCCCTCCTGCTTTTATCAATTGACCTACTCTCAGCAATCCTTTCGCTGAAACTTTTGGGCCTTTGTAGCCCTTCGTCGGGCGTGAGGTCTGTACGGCGGTCGGCTGAGCTATGGGCCCTCCGCAGCAATACCTCGTCCCGGTATCCTCCAGTAGAGCTTGCTGGCCTCCCCGTTGATCTCGAACTAGGAGGCCTTCTTAGAGATACCTCGTTTCCCTTCTTCCCCTTGTCAATGCCGAGGGCAATCCGCCGCGGAGACACAGGTTCCGTGGAAGCGGCCAATCTCTTCGAAGGTGACACTGGCACCTGTACATTCTCTTGCTGCGACATATTTGCTGCTTTCCGCTTGCGCTCCATAAGGAATCGGCTGGGTGGTTGTGAGGAAGGAGAGACAGGTGTATCGCTGTTCGTCCACGGCTCGAAACTCGAAGGCTTTGACTTAGATTTGGTCTGCTGTAACTTCTTTAGTTTTAGCCGTGCTTCTATCGCCGCCAATTTCAGCTGGAGCGTTTCCTCATCGTCATCCTCCTCCGTATCGTTTTCCACACCGTCTTCTAGCAGCTGATTGGCTTTCGTTCGCGCATATGAGGTGGTATTGAGACTCTTCGCGGAGGCCCTGGCGGCTTGTCGTCGGTCTTGCATCTCTTGGAATCTCTTGCGCCCATTTGGGGAGCTCATGAGCGCCTCGTAGGGAGATCTGGGAGGCCAACGTAGATCCGCCACTTTTCAAGCCCATCATTAGTTACCTAAGCTTGAAGATAGAATGATTGACTTACTACTGTCCATCAAAAAGGCGATAGTAATCTAGTAATTAGCAGTACTGCCTTGTTCCTTTGTTGCCAGACCCATTGCTCAAATTACACAGCCCGATGCGACAGTTGCTCCACAAGTGCCATAAAGTGTATATCCGGTAGAGAATTGAACTAGTAAAATATAGCGGCTGATTCTGCTATTATTCATATATCCCAAATATGTAGTTGTCAATTAATCAATGCAGGCTCGAGCTGAGTGGTGTTGTGTATGAGATTTGCATCGTTTCGCAGCCAGTTCCCGTGTCACTTTCGTGTCTAGCCCCAACGCGTCAACCGCAATTATTTCCTCCCCCATCAACATCTAACCTCAACACCAAGGTTATTCTTCATACAAACACACCAATTGCTCCGTACTTAGGAAAAGAGAAAAAATACTGCCTATGAGTATGATATATTTTTCCTAGTTATAACTATTACTACACCCTCCCCATTTCGTCACCATGAGAACAAGATCCGCGCCCACCAGGAGCTCTTCCGACAACCAGGAGACATTCAAACCACTTCTTCCAGCACCTTCAAAACCTACAAAAACACTCATTCTACCTTGCAATGCAACCGAAAATGCTCGTTTCATTTTACTGGAGAACCCGCGAACCGGCGCCCTAAGTCGATATTATTTCTGTCCCAAACTGGGCTTCTACGAGTTTACAGCAATATCCCCTCCCGCTTCTATCCCAAGGAGCACTCTGTTCACAATAACGACGACGAAGTCCCCTACAAATTCAGCAACTGATAAGCAAGAGCATAATGCACAACATATATCTGGCGATATGGCGGTCGGTGATGTTAGTGCAGAAAAAAACGAGATCGTTCAAAAAGTGGTTGAAGACCGAGGACCAACCAAGGCGACGATTGCTAAACAGGCGCAATTGCTTGTCGCAACGCCGGTGGACATCCTGTTTTTCCTTTTGCCCATATTAGCGCCAGCTTGCGGTACTTCCACCTCCCGGAAACGCTTCCAGCCGCTCGATGACATGCTCGATTCCCAAGATACCATCTCAAAAATCCTGAAACACATCTTGGTCGCACCGTTTAGAGAAAGGGTGGAAGCGAGGATGACAGCTGTATGCGACACTATCGAAGCTGGAGAGACAATGTACAGGCTCAATGAGGATAAATTACTCAAGGAATTGGTTTCCAAGGCTGAGAGGATGGCTGCAAATGGGCTTCCCCCGAGCCTGGAGGAACGGTTCATCCACAGGACATTAGAGCTCCCAGTTCTCAGCGTGAAAAGGGACGACATTCCGACAACTTCAACGTCATCAACACTATCTGACATGACTGGTAGTACGAATAATACCCTAGAAACCTCGCGAGATAAGTCCGAGTCGCAGCCGTCGAATTCCACTACGCCAACGGCAACGCCGTCGGCTTCTTTTGCTGCGTCTAATGTTTCTACGCCAAACACTGAAATCACACCACCCGTTAAAGACTCACTGCCCAATTGTGGCGTGCACCAATTACTCCGCGTCCGCACAGCAATGACCTTCCTACAATCCTCCTATCTGCCAAAACATCTCTCATCCCGAGTTGAAACCCTTCTCAACTTTCCCGGAACGAGTCCCAAAGATTTCTCCCCCCTTACTCAGCACCTAAAACTTGTCGCAGAGTTGCGCGCGAAAGCACTAGCGTCCCGTTCAATGGGCGATTTTTCCCGCAAAAGGGTGGCTGACGATGATGAAGAGGCGGAAATAAGGGCGGAGAAGAAGCGCAAGAAGGAGGAGGAAGAGAAGAAGAAGAAAATGGGCGAGTCGAGGGCGGTGAGGGACTTGAAAAAGGTGAATGTCTCTGGGATGAAGAAGCTGAGCGCCTTTTTCGGGAAGAAGACATAGAGACGTGGCGGAACACTAGGTTATAATTGGAAGGACTAGGGCGAAGCATGTCAGACGTGTAGCTTGCTTGGGGATCATCGTTTGATTCTTACACAACAACCACATAACGAAACTGGGTATAGATTTGGTAGGGGTAGGTCGACGTATAAGCACCCCAAGCAGTGCGGCTGTTTTCCATGTATCCCCTTGAGAACTCTGGAACATTATGCCCAGTACAGAAGCGCCATTATTCCCGTATGACACTTGGTCATCCTTCTGTTACAGAATTCGAAATATTCCCTGACGATACCACTGCCAAACTCCACAGCCACACTCAGGCGTCAATACTAATAAAGCAACCAGCGAAGCGAGAGACGGTTTGCAAAGTTTTGTAAGACCCCACCCCCTGTTCACAGGGGGCCTGCTAGCAGGACCCATCGAGACCGACAAATGAGCCCCGTCTCCGGCTTGACACAGACCAGACGCACAAATACCAGTGAGAAGCGATATGTTGGTACCGTCGATATCCGCACCGAGTATCCGCACCGAGACCCCTGCCAACTCAATTGTCGGTAACGATTCTCTCTGTACGAACGGCCTGGAACATTAGCTGCAGTCGCAGCATATGTGATATAATTATCCGTTCAGTATATTATATGTATTAGTTATGTATATAATAATTACTACCCTAGATATCTATGGTCCGTACCGTTAACAGAATGTAATGTAGATTATAATTTAGCTGAGTCTCGCTCTAACCCATGGGAGCTCTAAAATATACGTTACATACGAGTAATTGGTTAACATGATTTAGATCGGTCCAATCGTGAGACGAAACGGCCTCTTATACCAGCTAAAATCTCAACTGGATATTTTAAACAGACTTGGATATCTAAGTTCTCCCTGCTGGCTGCTCATGTAGAGAAGCAAACAATTTATGCACTCTCCGAGATCGCGGCTCCAGAGATCCTAATACCCAGGAAACAAAGAGAAAAAACCGTTAGCAAAATACTCCATAGAAAACAACTAAACTAAAAATAAATAAAAAAAGGAAGACCCAGTGGGGGAAGAACACTCACAAAAAGGTACCATTCGAAGGCTTGCTAATAACCATAGCCTCCTCCAACTTCTCTGCACTAATATCTGGAAACTTCTTAAAATAGTACTCTTTCTTCAACGCCTCCGTCACATCCGCAACCTTATCCTGCGGAACCATATGCACCGTACACCCACCCCACCCGGCGCCAGTTACTCGGCTCCCCAGCGCACCAGCCCGAAGCGCAATCTCGCAAATATCATCCACCTCAGGGCAGGTGCAGTCGTACAGGTATCGACAAGACGCCATCGACTCGTTCAGCAATTGGCCTAGGTACTTCACATTATGCTCATCTAGGTGGCCCTGGTGTTGGGAGCGAGAGAGACACGACTTGAAGTCCAGGACCCGTCTTGCTTCTTTAAAGCAATGTAACGCACGTTGACGCAGGAGGAACCGCTCCGCCTGCACAGGGAAAGTAGAAAGGAATTGCTTTTCGAGTTCGGGGACGGATATGCCTAACAAAGCAGCGACATCTTCGCGCGTGTAGCCTTCTTCCTTGGTCAGCAGATCTGTGGCGGCCATGATGACGGAGTCGAGTTGGTATTCGAGCGGGTCTTGGAGTCGGCCTTCCTTGCGCATGAGTTCCTCGTGGAAGTTGCGCAGGCTGTAGCCTAGTGAGCTAGAGTCCTTGGGGAGGACGAGATTGTGCATCTTAGCGAGGACGGCCGTGGCTAGAGTGCATTCTGCGACTCGTAGATTGTAGTGTCGCGGGGCTGTTTCGGCTTTGTTGGATGTGATGAAGCTCTGGGCCATTAGGAAGGTGATTTCTGGGTCTGCTTTAGGGATGGGGATGTGTTGGATATGGAAGGTAGGGAAGAAGCGGACGTAGAGGAGATAGCCGCGACGGGAGAATATCGAGGCCGCTTGGTCCATTCTGCGATTTTGGTTAGATATAAGTTGCCTGCTTCAATGCGCGGTAAGCTTACCCTCCAGAATATACGCCAACAGCACGCTCTGAAACAATAGCTATATCCTGCAGCTCCTGCTTTGAGATATCATAGCCATTTGCCTTGACTCCAGCCAGCGCACTCGAACAGACAAATGCCGCGCTACTAGAAATTCCTCCGCCAGGGGGCACATTGCCATCCACCAGCACCTCAAAACTAACAGGCGCAAAGCCCCTAGTCTGATCCTTCTTCCGTAGGAATTCCAATGCCACTCGCAGCCCAGCCTTGAAATAATTTAACCACTCATGTTTCGCTGGGTCAATTTCGACATCTCTATCCCTGGGTATAGTGAATTTCCCAGCAGCGAACTTGGTATAATTGGTATTGGCCACTTTAGCCCAAGATTCTTGGGTCTTCTCTGCCGGGTGAACCTTGATAGCAATCAGGACATCGACACTGACGGCGGTTGGCAAGACATCGTAGAGCGAATAGTCGATATGTTCGCCAATGATATTGACTCTGCCAGGGCTCCGCGCCACGAAATCTGGTGCTGCACCGTAGAGCTCCTTGAATCTGGCAATGAAATTATTCCAGCGGAGCTTCTGATCGGAGGATATGCTGACTCCGCCAACTGGGTCAGTCGAGTAGACGTCTGCGATAGATTCTGTTTGCGGGACAAGCTCATTCGGAGGATTCATGGCGGTATTCGGCGCTAGATTGGGGGGCGGGGTATTCACAACACGCGCACCTGGTTTCGTTATTTCTTAAAAGAATACTGGTAATAGCCGAGATAACAGTGAGCTATATCGTCATATGTGGTAAGACGGCGGAATGATCCATGGATACCAGATACCTTCTTCTCACCGCAGCTGGAATGTGGGGCACAGAAGGTTGCATCGTGACGTCAGCCAAGAAATGGTGGAGAGGGGAAAGGTCACGTGATGGAATCTTGCTGGATCCGAATCCCAAAGGAAGCAAAAAAGAAATTTTTTTGTATGAGCTAGCGGATATTTTTGTTTTGGATTTACGTAGGTACAATTTTCAACCTTGGAAGTAAAGTAATCCAAAAATAAATATATATATATATATATATATATCAAAATGAAAGAAAAACATAAGTCCGAGGAAAGATTCCCGAAAAGTGTCTTTTCCAAAAAGATACCCCAGAAGCGATATCAAGACAAACAATAGCAGCAGCTGCTGCTGTAACAGTAATAATGAACAATAATAATGTGGAAAAGAACAAGAGCAAAGTCGAAAAAAAAAAATAAGCGAAAGAAAATGGAACCATGTAACGCGCCATGCCAATGACAGGAAAAACACCCAAGCAGCTTCAGACCCGCCCCTCCCAAAATAAAGGTAAAAATAAATAAGAATAAACCCGGACAAATAGATAAGAAATAAAAAGAGCGCGGAGGGGTATTAAGAGTCGGCTGGATATATTGAGCAGAAAATTCGAAAGGCTTATCTTGCATTTTTAAGGTGACCATTCATATCGGGCCAGAGTCGGTCAAGAGGGCGGCTTCTGTGCAAATACGCGGTGGCTGCAGCGATGGTTAGCTTTTGAATCATGATGTCTCCAATACTAATGGCGGTTCCTTACACTGTGGTGTACATATGGTAATCCATATTCTTCAGATCGTTTCTTGCCCCGGCAAGTAGGGCCTGTATCATGATGTTGTCCCAGTTCAACATCTTTGTAAAGAGGGCTAGCGCATAGGGCTCCAGAGACTCTGACATAGCCATCTGCATATAGTTCCCAAGTCTTTTCAGCTTCCTGTCTGATGACCAAGGCGACAGTGGTATTTTCCGGTTGTCCTCCCCAATGTTCGTGAAGCCCGCTTCTTGCACAAACTCCCGAAACTTGCAGGCCACATTGACCGGCTTGCCAAATAATTCAGACGCTTCTCCCAAAAGAGTCTGAAACTGATTATAAGCGGAAGATTCGGGAAGGCTGTTGTCGTCAGTCGACGCCCATGCATCGAATTCAACGAGCTCGATCCAGCCTCCTGGCGCCATGTTGTTAAATGCCTGTTTTAACAACCGCGGCCAATCTGCTATCGCTCCGCCCATACCCCGAATATGGATGAACTCAAACGGCTGGGTGTACTGCCAATCCTCCTCCGCATCATCGACTTCGAACTGCAGATTTTCCGGGATATAGCCGGGTTGTATGGCAGACAGATCAGACCCGATGACTTTGGCTGTGGGGTGCTCATCAGCAAAGTCTATAGCCCACTATTTCCAGAATCGTAACGGGTTAGCAGCTGTATCAAGTCCAGACGCCGAGGGAGGAAGATAAGAAAAATATCATCTACTCACAATCCCCGTGCCACATCCGATGTCAAGGGTGCGTCCAACAGTCTTTGGGATGGGGGCACGATAGAGTTCGTCATCATAACTGAGCAGGAACAAGTGGTGCATCAAATCCAAGCGCTCCTGTTCTTCCTCGTCGTTTGGCATAAAGTATTCACCGGCATGATAGGCATGGTATCTTCGACGGCCGAAATATCTACAGAAATCGTGAGGATAAGACGTTTAGCTGCGATATTGAAACTAATCAGATCAGTGGGTAACGATGAAGTAGAAACAACTAACTCGTGATTGCGAATGCTCGAGGTGAGGGAAAATGTTTCATCCTCGTCCATGGATGCGAAATTCAGCTCGAGACGAATAAGATGGTGCTCAGTCAACTGCTAATATATCAACATTAATCATGGGTTTCAGTCCGTGGTGCGGTTTTGCTTGTATTTTCCCGAGAGAGTGGTTGATACCAAGGATGTGGTTTCCCCATGCTCTCGCAGGAGACATACAGGCACACGATGGAACAGGCTAGTAAGGAATAGGAGATTGGAATAAAATTGCCACGCACTTCTGCAGGTTACTTGACGCTGGGTGCGGGCTGAGAGGTGACTCGGGCTGTTCACCCCGGACAAAGACAAAGAAACCACCCTCTGGAGGCGGCGGCACGTGACAAAATATTGTGGCTCATTGTTACCGCAGCACAAAGGAGGCGGTCTGGCAATGGATTTTGAGAGATTTCAGAGGACCGAGCACCCTGTTGATAAACTAAGCCTCAAGGGGGTGGAAGGAGCTCCACAAACCCAGAAAACAATCAACTTTAATATTATTGTTCGTGCGCTTGTTGTCAGCAACACCGCACGAAATGGGGACAAGACCTCTCTCTTGAGAGATCAGCGTATCCCGGCGTGATGGAAAACAATAGCCGTGGCAATTGCCAGATCCCTGGCTGTAACATTTGTGATCAAGGACAAGCAACTTTCACATTGTCCCGCCACGATGGCTGCGTAGTCAGGCCTAGTGGGAACTAGTAGTGGAGCTATGCATTACCGTAAACTCTCTTGGGACAGTCAGCGTACACGAGGAGGCCTGCACACGAATCGGCAGCAATTCATCCTCCATCCGATGCTCGGCAGCAGGGGTGCCCCCGGCTAAAATGCTTCATGCCCATCTAATTCTCAGTCTTCAACGAAATCAGAGAAGAACAATAACGTTTCTCTCCCCTTGAGCCACGAACACGTGCCAGGATAAGGCCCCGTCTCATTGGTTTTGAAGCCGCTCCACCCGACCCAGAGACCAGGAAAAGATGCTCTCAATGGAACGGGAACCTGGCACTGGAGTTTTCTGGGGTTGGTCCTTGCAGAATAATATTAATAATTACTCGTTTCTGTGAAGCTGACTCTTCTTTCGGTTGCTCGCTTTGGTTGCCGATCCATAATTATGGCTCCTAGTTGCGTGAAGTTAGACCCTGCAGGTAATTATGTCCGCAGGTCAAGGTATACACATTCTCTGTCTGTTCTCGCGCTGGCACCATGACATCCTCGGTGATGAAACCGGAGCCATGGCCTATCTACCTTGCAAGCGTCGGAACACACCGTTGCTAGCCACTCTGAGAAGGTATTTCAGCCATCAAGACAAGTCCGCCGTTAGCTTAATGCAAGTCGATAACTGCTAAAAATCCGCCTTCTCCATAGTTCTGCGCTAGATCCAGAGTTTACCAGTGCAAAGCCCGGTGAAAGGCTCGAAGGATTCTGAAAATCAAGCTGGTAATTCTTTTAACTTAACATATTTCAATTCTCTCCAGTGAAGAATGCTGGACAGAGCCTGAGATATATAATAATCCAGCAATAATAGACCGGTACATATTTCTCAATGCTGGAGCTGTGTACCGAGTATAGTTCGGAAGTAGTCCGGGTGGATCAAATAAAGTTTAACGCGTGTCCGATTTTGAGCCCCGTGATTTTGCGCCTGCTGCAGGTTAATCCGGCCGAAGATTAGACACTCATTCAACTTTCTTTGACCCACGTTCACCTCTTTACCCTGGGTACTTGCGCCAACGCATCAGAGGATAGGATGCAGCGCAGTGTGGACTGTGTGGGACCTAGGTACACATGCGGCCACCAGATGACCATGTCCAGGTTTTGACGCTACCTTGCAACGCTGACACCAGGTCGCACTCGCTATTGGCCCATTTTACTCCCTGAACGACATACGCACTACTGTACCTCGCGCGTGGAAAATAATCAGAGCTCCCTTGTATGTACTCCGTACATGTGCATGGAGTAAATATGAAGCTATCGCACCAACAGTGGGCTAGTGAGTGAACCTCCCATGAGACACTTTGAACTCACACACACATTGCATTCGGACCTACATATTATTATGAAGAGTATTCAGACTCGAATTACGGGTAATGTGCGGGCTAAAAGAGCAGTTGGCCTTGTTTGTTGACGGATATCTAATGTTACCTATCGACTAGATATCATAGGGGAGCAAAAACGGCCGAGGAACAATCCTTAGTGTGCAAATATCGAACAGCCATTGTTCGATTGCGTCCATATTGTTATTTATGGCCACGTATATTACGAAGGAACTTATAGCATGTTTTGCATTCTTCTAGCAGGGAAGGTTTGCAGCTCCTGCAGCGTTACTTTCGGCCCGAATCCCTAAGGCTATGCGGCTCCCGCGGGGACGTTTGGAAGCTCCGCAGTCAAGCTCCAAGGCACTTCATCCCGCCTTAGTCTGCGTTGTTACTGAAATTAGTCAATACGAAACACAGCTTTATTGCTATAAGAGACCCTTGTGAAAGTGACGTGGCTCCAGCGTTGCGACCTTGACGAAGCATTCCCCGATACAACTGCAATGTCGGGGTCTTCTTTATCATCTAGTAAAGATATTATGGGGTTTAGAGCGCTTTCCTCTCATTGACCTCTTGGTCTCCATCAATGCCCCGCATCCGGTCAAGTCGCCACTGGCCAAGTCCCCAGTGATCGCTCCTACTCCACTAGAAACATACAATTATTAATACGTGGCCTGAACTGATTGATTTTGAAGATGATGCTGAACATCAAGGCTTATGCAGGGCTATCTAGTGGGAATAGGGGGAGGGGTAAGGGGAGGGGTAGGAAGGGTAGGAAGGGCGGAAAGACCTAGATTAAGGATGCTGCTGGGCCAGAATGTTGTAAATATATAGGATAGGCGAGACCCTCCTGGGGACGGGAATGATTTATCAAGATCTTAAGCTATCTGCGGATAGGGGGTGAAAATTCCCCACTATTACCGATAAGAAAAAGGATCTACGAGTATCGCCCTTTCAGCAGAGAGCATCTGCCCCAAATCTGAATCACCCTTACGCCTCGCCGTCTTCTATTTTTAGCGTATTCATGCCCGTCATGGATGATTCTAATATGGCCCCACTGGCCATCATCGGGTTCTCAGCGCGTTACGCGCAGGAGGCGAGCACTCCAGAAAAATTTTGGGAATTTTTGCTAAGAGGACGTCAATCAACCACTCCGATTCCAAAAGACCGATTCAATGCGGACGCATATTATCACCCTGATCATGATCATGGCGGAACGGTTCGTTTTTATTTTATTTTAAAAGGTGTTGTCATCCATGAGTGGGCGTTATGCTAAATTTTCTATGCAGTTTCATGTCAAGGGCGGCCACTTTCTGTCGGATGACCCCTTGGGTTTTGATGCTGGATTCTTCCGTATCAGCCAGACCGAAGTCCAGACTATGGATCCTCAACAACGACTTGTGATGGAAAATGTGTATCACGCCCTTGAGAACGGTAAGATACGATAGTAGACCCTTCGTCGGATGCATTTTAACTTTTGAAATTCTGACTTGCCTTGAACTCAACAGCTGGAATTCCCATGGAGCAGGCAATATCCTCCAAAACTGCTGTTTTCGCCGCAGGCTTCAACCATGATCACAGGAATCTTCTAAATGCGGATATTGAAACGTCCTTGAAGCATAAGTCGACTGGCTCAGAGCAGTCCATCATTTCAAACCGGGTCAGCTGGTTTTACGACTTTCACGGACCCAGCGTTACAATTGATACCGCATGCTCAAGTGGTCTTGTTTCCCTTCACCTGGCTGCCCAGAGTTTGAAGTCTGGCGACAGTGAGATGGTACTTCCCTCAATCTCCTAACTGGTCTATTTTCCTTCACTGAGTTATGCTAAGAATGTTCTGTTCTTTAGGCCGTTGTGACTGGTGGAAGTGTTATTAGCCATGTTGGAGACATTATCGCATTTAGTCATTCTGGTGTCCTTGGCGCATCAGGGAAATGTTTTACGTTCGATCACAGAGCCGAAGGGTATGCTCGCGGGGAAGGAGTGGGAACTGTCATTGTCAAGAAGTTATCAGATGCCCTTAGAGATGGAAATACGATACGAGCGGTGATTCGCGGAACCCTCGTGAATCAAGACGGCCGTACACCAGGCATTTCCCTTCCAAGCGCTCAGGCACAGGAAGCCCTTATTCGTCAACTATACAGCAACGCGAAACTGGATCCCATGGACACAATGTTCGTTGAAGCACACGGAACTGGGACTCCGGTAGGAGACCCTATCGAGACTAGAGCTATTACAAGCGCTTTTGGTTCGGAACACCGCAAAGAGCCGCTATATGTTGGCGCTCTCAAGGCAAGTATTGGGCATCTTGAAGGCGGTGCGGGGATTGCGGGAGTCATCAAGTCAATCATGATTTTGGAAGCTGGGATTATCACTCCAAATGTCAACTTTGAGAAGGTCAACCCAAACATCCCTAAGGACGAGTGGAATCTTGAGTTTCCTACAGAATGTATACCTTGGCCCAAGCCAGGGGCCCGTCGCATATCCGTGAACTCATTTGGCTTTGGTGGAACTAATGCACATTGCATTTTGGATGATGCGTACCACTTTTTGCAGGAACAAGGCCTTGCCGGTATCCATAGGACTCGCACATCGGTGCCAACTGAACTAGAAATCAACCAGATTGTTACCTCCCTGAAGAAAATTTACCAGGAACTGCAGGACCTTACCAACGGGGTTGCGAAGCTAACTGATGGAGAGACCATCGATGGCACTCATGAGGAGATCGTGAATGGAACCAATGGTGAGATCGTGAATGGAGTCAACGGTGAGGCAGTGAATGAGGTCAACGGTGAGGCAGTGAATGGGGTCAACAGTGAGGCAGTGAATGGGGTCAA